>JAQGBU010000050.1:0-85118 GCA_034698605.1 Isotoma decorata
CGGTAAGATTTTTGTCCAAAGCTGAAGCGAAGCGAAGCGGAGCGATTTGATTTTTGTCCAAGGCTGAAGCGAAGCGACGAAAAAAATTTCGCTTCGCTTCAGCTTGCTGAAGCGAAGCGAAGCGATCAAACTTTTGCCCATGTATGGTCCGTGGCATGCAGGCATAATTGTGAATTGACAATAGAAACAAAAGAATGTTAGTGTGTATTTGATGTTTAGAAACTCAAAATTAGAATTATGGGGTCAAGCGTGGAGTTGTTTGTTGTTATAAGGGTTTTTCTTTTTTTTAAATGAATGAAAATATTTTGATTTTTTGTTTACAGGTGTGAGGTGTCAGAGACAGAATGAGCTGGTGTTGATGTTCAAAAAACTAAATATTTTGTGTTGATAACTCTTTATAAATCTCTTTTGTCCTTCATTTATGTAGTATATATTAATTAATTAAGCCGTGCAATCAACTGTGATATTTGTCAAACGGACACCAAGATGTTTAAATTAGAGTCATATGTAACTCCGTATATTTTAGCTTATTTAGGAAAATACTTCAAGAATTTTGATCCTTCGGACTTTCAGGTATGTTTGAAAATTTGAACTTGGAATTCAATTCCGTTGAATTTCTGAAAGTAAGAGTTGGGCTTTAATATTGTATTTAATTTTTAGATGTCCCTTTGGGGTGGAGGGGCTGTCTTCCAGAACTTAAATTTAAACCTACAAGTTTTAGATGAGGAACTTAATCTTCCAGTCACTTTAGTTAGTGGTCATATTCATGACCTCAAAATTTCTGTGCCTTGGACCAAAGTTACTTCTGAGCCTATACAAGTTAATATCAACACTATTGGTAAGAAGCTAGTGCTTGTTGATATTAATATGCATGGAAAATTTAAGAATTCAAAGGATCACATGCACAGTTAATATGATTGATATTGGTTGTATTTTGTCTTCGCAGAAATCACGTTGAAGTTGAAGAATTTGGATCAAGATTCCGAGCCTACCGAAGGACCTAGAGTATCTCAATCGAAGTAACGTTTTATTTGATTACCCTTTTACTCATCTTGTTGTTTTAATATTTATGCTGATTTTGAAACGTCTGTTACAATTTAGAGTTCTCGAGCTTGACAAACAGTCTGCCGAATCCCCGCCCCCAGGGTACATGCAAAACCTTATATCTAAAATTCTCACTAATGTGCACGTGACTTTCGAAAATGTTATTGTAAAATACGTTGAAGAAGACATAGTTTTAAGTCTGAATATTAAAAGAGCTAGCTACTGCACAACGGATGGCGAGTGGAACGCTGCTTTTGTTGGTATGTTATCTTTGTTATAAGTTCAGCTTATATGAATTTAGATTAGATTGAAATAGATTTATTTTTAAAGTTCAAATAATTCTCTGTTTGCAGATTTAGCTGCTCCATCCTTCATCCTTCGGAAGAAATTTTTATTTTCGGATTTAACCGTTTGTCTTGATCAGACTAACACTGCAGGAAAAATTGAAACTTATCAGGTATAATTATCCAGATCACATCATATATTCAACAATGACATTACATTACAGTACCCGTCAAAAGTTTTAATCCATTTGAAATCTTATTTCAGGAGCCCTTGTTGTACAAATGTTCGTTCGAAGTGAGGATATTTCAGCAGTTCATAAGCGCGTTCTCTAAAACTGCTCATTTTACACGAATGGATTTTCATTTAGAGGAAATGGATTTTACCGTAACTGATGAGCAGGTGAATTGAATACAGCAGACATTGAAATAATTTCCTAAGGGGTTGCAAAATAAATTTTCCGTTGTTTCAGATACCTATGCTAATGCGGCTTTATAATTTACTTCGGTCTCTCTTTAAAATCAGTCTTCATGAAGTTGCACTGAAGAACTCAGGGAGTTCCGCTGGAATTCAAGGTATATACTTAAATAAGGAATTTTCAATTTTTAAACAAAATCGTAAAATTTAAAAGTTAATTTAAAATACCAGGATCACGACTGAAATCAGAATTTTCTGGATCTACCGAAAATGCTACTATCGAAGATGAAGAGGAATCAGTTGGCGATGGGTCGCTACTTGATTGGGGATCTTGGGCTGTCAGTTGGTTACCCCCTGTTTCGGCTTTGTTAGGTGAAGAGATTGAAGACGGAGACGATTCAGTGCCAAATGACCCCGAAGAGTTTGATAGATCCACCCAAATCTGTCATTACGGCTTCTATGTGAACAAATTGTCAGTAACCTTTAAAGCCCTTGAAAGAATCTGTGATAAGCCCGTTTATGGTAGAACAATCAAAGTCAGGTTTTTGCCATATCTTAAATGGTCTTTACAAGGAATTACTGGAGATTTCGTTTTACGTGGAGATGAGGCAAACTATGTCTGCGGAGTTTCTTTTGTGAGTCCTTTGAATAATTTACCTTTACCTGATACAGACTTCAAAAATAATCAAAGAATTCAAGAAGAATCTGTTCAATTTTTTATGTATATAAATTCTAGATGACTTTAGATCCAGTTGGGTTCTGTCCATGTGGAATAGTGGACGGGGGATCTGATCCTGAAAGACCAGATTGTCAGAGGGCCAGACATTACGTGAAAGTAGGAAAGAATAATTCTGGCTATGCTAAAACCTCTATGTTTGCCCTTGATAGCACTGAATCCCGGCCAGCTCATGATTATGATTTTAAGTACGAAGGTCACGTTGAGTCATTTTCAGGTGATTTACATTGAAAGTTATTTTGGTTTTTGAAAAGATAATTATTTCATAAATAAGTAAACAAATCCCTGTTTTATTTTCTGCAGAAGAACTTATGCTAGAAAGAACCCCAGCACTTGCTATGGAGTATTTGCAAACAAAAGGTTTATTACCAATGACAAGTGAAGACGAAGATGTTGATATCAGAAGTGTAGATCTAAGGTACTATACGTAGCCAATCACAAAAGGCAAAAATGTACAGTAATGAGATTAGGTTTAAATTTATTAATCTTTTATTGTCATATTCCAGCAAAGACAAGTTGTTAACGCGCATTGTCTTAGCGCCTTGTCGAGTGGCTGTGTGTTCTGGGTTTGTTCACCGGCTCAAATTAATCAATTTTGCTGTTGAGAGTTACTGTTACGAACCGTATGGTGAAATCAACAAGCTTTGTAAGTTGTATTAAAATATTATACTCTATTTTTAAATTTAATTTGGCATTTGGCATGCCTTTTTATTTGATCTTCATTTCTTTGTTAGTGAGTCGTGTGAAGCGAAGGGAACGTTTCCCTGGTTCATTAGACATGTCCATCTACACCAACTTTGAAAACGCCTATGATGTCTACCAGGTCACAATAATTCGTCCTAATATTGAAATTTGGGCTGCTGATCATCCAGAGTATGACTTTGATACCCGAGACAGGCATCTTCATCAAAAAAGGCGAATTAAAACCACTACCCCGTTTTCTCATGTTGTGCCTAACTGGCCAAAACTTGTTGTAGTTGCTGAGTGCATTGATGCAAGAATGTTTGATCCAAACTTGAAGTTCAGAGCTTTGATTGAAAGGGCCTCAACCAGAACCCTGGAAAGTAATCCAGACGTGTCTTCCATTCAAGCTAACATTTTGGCTCCCTTTACGACTTCCTCGGAAATCAGAGTAATTTTTGGCATACTGTTTTAAAAATTTTTGCCCGAGAGAACAACAGCATGTATTACAAAGGTTTCAAGTTAGTTGTTAAACTTCTTTCTTCTTCTGTGTAGGCATTTGGCTTTGAAGTAAGTCTGGTTTCTGGTTCGTACATGTGTAATATTTGTATTCCAAGCAACTTGGCTTTTGTGCAGAAAGTACAGACTCGTTGTGACTTAAAACGGGATCCATTAGATGTGATTTTTGAAAGATTCATTTGCACAGGTAAGAAATTTGAAAGCCAAAATAAATGATTCATCATTGGAACATAATTTTGTATTTTTTGCTTGTTTTATGATCGTAGATTCTATTCGGATGAAATTTTCATGGGCTGAGCTGTCTTTAATGAAAGTGATACTTGTGTCGACTGTTCAACATGTGGAAAGATTTTCTGAGCATCTTATAACATCCACACTTTTACAAGATTTACCTGGGGACAGTATGGAAATTTTATATACTTAGGTTGAATATTGATAAACGTTTTTCTTGTTTTAAACATGTGTGTGACTGTTTGTTACATTAGGAAACAGTCGAATGGTTGTGAATATAGAAGACATAAGTTGGCGCAGAGTCCTCACGTCAAAGACTTTTTCAGATCGATACAGTCTCGCTAACATCAAAACGTACCTGGAGGGCCCTAACATCAGAGACAGATTACCTGTTTTCGAAGGACCTGCTCCACTTCCTGGTGCAAGTGGTGCGTTTTTACAAACGAAAATTGATCTGATTGGCATTTGTTTCTGTAGTGTTGAGTTATGAATTATTACTGAATCATTGCTTTCTCGTAAACTTCAGATAAACGATTCGCCCTAGTTATTCTCCAGTATCCATTAGAGACACAGAAGGACATTGGTATTGGCGAAATGAAGTTGCAAGATGCTGATTCCACACCGATATTTGTCGCTAAGGTGTCTGACTACAAAATTCAGTTTGAGAAAGAAGTTTTGCTATGGATGAATTACCATGCCCAGACGACAGAGTGTATAATTCCAATGGCGGTTAGGATGGGCCGTGAGGTAAAAATTCCACTAAGACCAATGAGTCGCTCTTCAAGTCGAGAGACAGGAAGGATATCAAGTGGAAAGCCCACGACTGGAAATGCACCTTCTGTTTCTGATGGGCATAGTGCCCACGGAAATTCATCAGGAATAGATGATGGCGTAGATGTGAATGTAGTATATAAAAATCCATTGATATCGCCAAAAACTGCACCAGAAAGCTCTATTGCAGACTCACATGGGAGTAGTTTGGGTGGCTCTACGAAATCTTCTTTGCCGGGATATCAGCTACCTCCAAAAGGTTCGAAGTCTTTGGAAGGGGACTTTGACGAGCAGACTCAGGTAGCTAGTGAGGATTGGGAACGCTGGATTGTTTCTTATTTGAATTTAATCAAAAGCACGTATGTTCAAATCGATGTTGGGCAAGGTGAGCTATGGTTGCCTTTAAGAAGCCGGAGCAATCATAATAGAGATGCAAAGGAAGACTCAGATGATAGCGTTGTTATTGCGTTTCCTGTTATTCACTCAAGGCCACAAGGGATAAAGGAAGAGATTCCTTTTCACCGCATGCATTTTCCCATAAGATTTGAGGAAGATTATTTTGGTACAAAACATTTTAATATACAATGCTGGTTTAATGTATAATCTATGACAGTCAGTGACATAAAATCTCATTGTATTATTAATTCAGGTCGCGAATTGTTTCCTCAACAAATCAACCTAGAACAAATGTACGTTGCTACCATCAGGGAAAACGTCGGAAAAGAAATGTGCTCTGATCCATTATCTGTTCTTATCACGTTTTCGTTAACAACAAGAGGACCTGATACAGTCAAACATCCAGTAACTACAGCCTGCATTCATACAGATATTTCGGCTGTGAATGTACAAGTTTCATTTCCTCAGGTAAAGTTGTGGGTTATTACATGCATCCCTGTACTTGATTACAACGATGGGCTATTGTTTTCTTTTAGATGTTACTATTCATCAGACTTGCAGAAAATTTACTACAAAATGCAGGCACCTTCTTAAACCTTAGCGGCTCATTCATGCCTATACCATCCAACCTTGACGATGTTGATATTAACGTTGAACTTGAAGATAGTATCAAGCTTTATTCAGATACAAAGTCAGAGTTGTCTTCGTGTGTAGACAAAAGTATTCATTCTGGGATGAAAACAAGAAGTAATTTTGAAATTGGTTTGAAAGATTCAAGCATAAACATTCACCAACAGACAAGTTTCGAAGGTTCTTCTTCAATTCCTGGCTCCGAAATTATTCTTGATGACTCTATTGACGAAGGCAAGTCTTGCGAACAGCTGCATGATGAAGATGACGGAGTAGAACCCCAACAACTAGACGTAAAAGCAACTTGTTGGATGCAGATGACGATAGGAGTCTATAGGTTTACTATCCTTGGACCTATGCTCAACAAGGAGGGTGAGCCCGTGGAGAAACTAGTATTTGAAGTTGAAGATATCGTATCATCGCTTGACATTCAATCAGTATTTTTAAAATGGTCTCATAAAGTGTCTCATATACGACTTCGAAATTACGAAAGAAATGTTGTTCCAAAGTCAACCTCAGACATTTGGAAGTTAGGGAAAACTTTGGGCATCGTATTCTCTAGTGGCGAAGAGATCACTCGAGAGATCCAAATTCTGAACTCCACTTTCAGTGGAACAAGTACTCCAGATTACGATGATAGAAGTTCTTTGCCAGCATCTTTCCCTTACCCACACCATTCTAATCAGTCCAATGCTGGCAATGCGACCCCTACGCACCAGAAAATGAGAGGATCGCTCATAGCAACTATGACACGAGTTAAAAGTACGAACTTCCATAAGAAGTCTGGTATTCCCTGTCCAGTTGCCAAGTGGAATGAAGCAGTTTACAAGTTTGCCGACAAGGATTATAAACAATATGCACCCTACGAAATAGAAGACAGAAAGACCTTGAACGAAATTGATATAAAGATCAGAGCTGTAGATTTTGTTTTTAATCCTCAAGTTCTGGAGCCGTACATGGAAATTTTTCAAAAGATCTCAGAAATTACTGTTCCAGATGACTTAGTTTCTGATTGCTCAGATTCGACGGAAAAATGTCTTATTCCTGCATACAATAATAACACGCTACCTTTGATCTATTTGGAAACTGAAAGCATAAGAATATTTTTGAAGAGCGAGAATTCGGATAGAGACCAACGATATAAATCTCAAATTCCAAATTTCATCATGCTAGAATTCGCTTCAATAAATATAGCATCTCAGGTTGAACTATTTTTTATTAAAAAAATATTTAAGATTCTTTTGGCTTTGAAGAACGTTTAATTAAAATAAAAAAATTTATACAGACGGACAATCCATTAAACCGGACAATAGTAAAGCCATTGCTTTTTCAAATGGCAGAAAAGGCAAGAATCTTGACGATCCCAGGATCACCTGTTGAAGACAGACAGTATCAAGTTGACTTTCAAGGGGTGGCAATCTCTACCGGATTTTGGAGAGATATTGAATTGAACAGCAGAAAAATGAAGCTCCGATCTACCGTAATGTTGAAAACACAAGGGGAGAATCCTGCGTTAGAATGGAATATTCGCACTAATGACATGAGTGCAGAAGAAGTAAAAGTTTATCCGCTTTTGGAAAGGTAGAATGCCATTTTACAATAACCTTCTCAATACTCGGTTTGTAAAATGTTTAGTAGCCTTCAGCGTATTAGTGCTCTGCTCTAATCTGCCACGTTATATAATCAGTTACAGGAAGATTTACACCACAAATTTTTAAATTACCAGACGAAGCCTTGTAAATTATAGACTAAAACGGAAGTTGCTTACGTAGGTTATGGATGATTGAAAAGCTACTTAAATTCATTCTGAACAAGAAAAAAGCCCCAGAAATGTATGATGATTCGAAAGAAGATAAAATGTATTTTGATTTTTTTCAAAGTTAGAAACATTATTTGTGAACAATTAGTAGCAATTGAAACAAGTTTATAATAGGCCATTAAGCTAGCTTCGAGAACACCTGACAGAGAGATAAAGATCTCCAATTGCAATCGGTGTACCTTCTTTGTGGATTTAAAAAAAAAATTAATTACTAATTATAAAACCGTTCAAGATATTTAAAATGTTTTGGACTATGAGTACCATGAAACATTTCTTAAATAGTTAAGCGTAAGCTTCAGGAGAATTTCATGTTCAGAACAGAAAATAAATAACGACTGTCTAATAATATTGATGCACAGGGTCTAATAAAAAACTGAGCACACCAAAGGTGAGAAATTTTAGTGGAAAATTTCTCATCTCTATAACGTAGACTAAACATTTATTATCTATTGTTGGTATTGCCATCCCGCCGTCTAATTAGACCTTGCTGTAAAACCAGAGGTTACTGTAGTAGTGTAGTATGAAACCCAGTATAGTAAATAGGGCTATGAAAATTTACATTAGTGAATGACCGCAAATTTCGAAAATAATTTTAGTATCTGGGATCGCAGAATTGTGATACATATACGTCTAGATTTTAGTATAGGTCTCGAGTTGTATTTAAGAATAATTACATGTTAGTTCATAAATAAATTTAAAGAATTTTTGATGATTACAGGATGGAATTCTCAGTAGGAATTGCTCCCGCGATAGTGTACGAAAGGAATCCAGACAACATCTGCAAAAGCTTTGTCGTGGCTGGCCATGCTCTTGAAGTAAATATCGTCAGTGAGCTCAAAATCAATTTGAACACCCTGCAACTTAGAGGCATCAAATTCCTTCACACTGAAACTTCTAAAATGTTTTCCAAATTCTCCATAAATAATCTTGAACCAGAAAATATCCGTCGAAATTCGAAAACATATAAAAGCGGCGAGGAGAGAAGGCGATTTCATTCTGGGAGCTCATCTGTTAGAGAATGGGATTCTGGCATCGATTCACTTGCCCATTTACCAAAGATTAGCCACAAATCAGGCCCTTATTTGAAAAATGTAATTTGGAATTCTAAAAGAAAGCAAGATCATCTCCGTAACGAATTACACAAGCATCACAAAGATAAAGTTCCTATTGATTTACTTGTGACAAGTAGACTGATTACATTGACTTTGTACGATTTGAAATTTGATATGCTCAATGAAGTCACGGAAGTGATTCCCCTGTCATTTACAATGGTGACTCAACCGCATTTCCTTCTAACATCATCTCAACATCATCAAAAAGCGGAGATGGCTGTTTTCGAATTGTCTCTCAAGCTTAGTTCAGGCTCAAGTAAGATAAGATGACAGTTTTGCAACTAATTAAGTGTAGAAAAAAGCTTGCGTTCCCATTTTATAATGCACCTATTTTTTGCATTTGATAGGCAAAACTCTTTGGATCCCGAGTGAAGAAGAATTTAATAGAAAAATTTTTGAATCCATCCCTGGAGAACGAAATCCAAAAACTGGAATGGTGCCATCGTTTTTAACTTTTAAAATCATGGATTTCGTGGAAAGACCTTGTACGTACTTGAACCATGCAATTTTATGTTTCTTAAAATAATTGAAAGGGGTTATGTACATCGTATCTGCTTAGTTTGTATTGTAGGGAAGTTTGTAACACCACTTTTTTTTGTTTAGGTGGAATCGAAATCGAAATCAGTCGGCCTACAAAATTTCGATTAAGTCGAAAAATGTTAAACGATTTAGAAAATTTAAAAACATACCTACAAGGGGATGATGGAATACCTTTAGAAGCAAAATCAAGGAAAATCAAAGTGGTTAGTTCAACTGATCTCCTTCAAGAAAATAAAATTAAACAGCAGGAAATAAAAAACTTCGTTGGAAAAATTGGAACCATTGGCATTGCTATAAATCAGTTTGTGGTCTCTTTGGTGGAAGGCCCTGCCGAAATAGTCATATCGGGTTCTTCGGCGACACTTGGTGCAAGAATTCAAAATCGTCATAATCGAATCAGTGAAGCGGAAAATATAACGTCCGATTTTTGCTTGAATTGCTTCTCTGCTAGTTCTGTCTTACAGAATCGGTAAGAATACCTTTAATCCATATTTTAAGATTCTTAGTGACAATGTGATTTTCATGTAAAAAATCGGTACTTCTGTCCTAGCTCAACCGTCTTGATGAGTCCGTTTAATCTGCTGGTTCATACTCAATGCAGCTGGAAGCCGTATTTAGAATACCCGATGGTGACGATGTCCGTATCATTGGATCCACTTTCTTTTTATATTGGCCCGCAAAATCTATTAGCTGTGCTGCAAATTTACAACGTTGTTAAAGAGTATATAAACGTAAGCAGTTGCCCATTTTAGCTTACAAAGGTCGACTATACTCTCGCTTGGGTTTTAAATGATATCATGACGATTGATATTTCTAGGACTCAATCGTTGAAGAGGAAATCATTGATATAATGGAAAGGCCTGAACCTTCGTCAATTAGCATGATTTATGATTCTTATGAAGACGATTTGCGGGCAGGCACTTTTAGATTCGTTCGAGTTCAAACTTCTGCTGAGTTACCTCAGGTTTACCAAGTCGCTTTCTGTGAAACCCATAGAACCATGACATGGAGGTACCCTCAACACAGAGTCTTAACATCTATCGAAGCATCGCCGGTTCCTATTGACACTGAACGTCCGTCCTCTTTTAGTCAAAAACAGGTAAAATTTAGTTTGCTTGCTTACATTGCTTAAATTAAGTGATACAAATTTCAATATAACCCAAACATTTGCATATCATATTGTTTTATTCTTATAGTTAGATTGTATAGTGGAATACTGGGACGATGCTATGGCTGAATTCATTTTTTACAGCGCGTTCTCTCTATCAGAGTATGAAGGGACGTGCGTTTCGATTCCGTCCAAAGATAAACTTCACGCATATAACTCGACCATTTGGAGAATTAAAATTGAGACTCCGTTAGAAGAGTAAGTTAATAATTATGAATAGCAACAATTTAATTTTGTTTTATAGCAGTCGCAGTCTACGCAATGAGTATTCAAGTTCTATAAATAACTGAATTTGTTCAGAGGTTGCATTTGTCAATTACCAGTAGCTTAAATAAGATTTATTCCGGCGTTTTCGTAACGTAAACAGAGTTAACTTTAATTTTTGTCTTGAGCAGATCTGACAGCAAGCATCTAGTGCGACCGGAAATCCTTGCAGCTTGCTTGAAAGTAGACTCAATTCACAACTCATCTTTAGTTCCAAAGCTTAAAATTTATGTTGAAGTACCAAGGATCTCTTTACATCTTGTCAATAATTTTTACTTCGGAGGGAAGGGTATGTTTTCTTTATAGTCTAAAAAGTTTTTGGTTTATTTCAGTACAATTGTTCTAGTAATTGTCACTTAAATTTATTGCCTTAGAATTGAATACAGTTGTTAAACAATATACCGCTAGCTGTCTGACGCATTTGGACCAGTTATTTGCAACTATCAACTTGGAAATGACCACGTTTTTGATGTCCGTTTGGTTAAAACACTGTACAATGGACTGGACTTCATTTGTGAACGTTGATGTAGTAGATTATGAATATTTGACACTAAGTCGAGTGGTGGAATCAGTTCTGGTGAAAATGAACCTATGCTTTTATGAAATGGATACATCAAAGGACATCAATTCTGAGTTAGACGTTATCTCCAAGCAAGTCTCAGTAAAATTTGGTTCTTCTAGTCTCCATACGATTTTGAGCTCATTAGGATCCTGGAACCAAATTTTGGCCGCCTGGGATGGAAATAAGATTCATCTCAAGAATATTCTCTCACTGTAATTTCTTTTCTTATTTAATCCTTAGCTAAATTATGTCTGCATTATGAAAATCTAAATAGTTCATTTAAAAAATTTCTGTTTGTTACAGAGAAAGTCTTAATGTCCATCAAGTGTTAATACTAAATACGATGAATCAGCAAATTAAGTTTATGCAAAGTGGAGCTGAAGAACCAACATTTATCAGGGGGGGAGAGTGTGTTCCTTTTTTCTGGCCTACTCAGAAATCAAAGCCAGTAAGAATTATGTAAAGTTACGATAGGAGTAACAAAAAGGATTGCATTGAAAGTTTTATTGTACGGTTTTATTTTGCATGATCATAGAAATGCAAACTGGGATTAAAAGAAAAGGATTGGGCTTACACGTGCCACTTTGACCTCAAAAAACCAGGATATTTAGTCAGGAATGTCCATAAAAAGCCTATTTTTATACACATTGCAAACTTTAGAGGATCGCAGCGATTGGTAAGTAAAAATTTGTTTCGAGAATTCGTACATGATATTTAACCTCGTCGTTTGTAATTATATGAAAAATAAATGTTGAGCTTATGAGTTAATTTTTTTTGTTTTTGTAAGGTTACCTTGACTGGATCCTTTTTTATTGCCAATGCATTACAAGAGGATATAGAAGTTGCTGTCTTACCTAGTAATAAAAGCTCGGAAATCAATTGGAAGGTCGGTTCGAAAGCTTTTGGCTGTTCCCAGATAATGAACCTCTCAGAGATGGAACATTTTCGGTTTCGAATTGACAAATACAGCACATCGAATCCGTGGAGTAGCGTGATCACTCCTCATGACCTAAAGACGTCTAGAAGTCGCTCAATTTGTGTTCCTCGTAAGATTTTTTTGTGTACTTCAGCTTACATAAATTGCTTGCTTAAATTTTTAGCACATATTTCCTTATGCAGTACTATATGCATTAGAAAATTAAGATATTTTAAACAAAGCGATAATCTTCCTATAATTTCGCGTATAGTGTTCGTAGAGGATGACGGATCTTTTAAAACATTCTATGTGTGGTGTACGTTGATAGAAGAACGAGTTGAAGACACCACACGATTTTTGGTAATGTCATAGAAAAAATTAGTAATATTTTGCCACTGTTTATATATGAATTAACTTTTATAGGTTGTTTTGAGCCCTTTCTTTCGAGTGCGATCGTTTCTTCCGAGCGAAACTTTAGTTCACATTTCAACAGCTAAAGAAATCAACAAAGAAAATTATTTGCTGGAGGGAAAGGGAAATGAATTACAAATCGATTTTACAGGAAGTCACGAAGTTGCTCATCATCTAACTTTTCAGGCAAAGTAATGGAACCTAAACAAATTAGTACCTTCTTTCAAAAGATATTTCCGCATCTATTATATAACTTTTTTGCCATGGTTTTAGTCCTTTGGGATCATCGTCTACCCCTTCTATACCTTTATTACCTGAAGGACCAACATTAGAAATGTCTCGCGCTGATCGTCCGATCGATGAGATCCTAAGTCAAATCACAGGAACCAATTTTGCCAGTTGTATTACAGGGAACGTTGAAGAGAAAGTAACCGAAAATTCTTGGCCATTTATTTCTGATGATATTTCCCAAGAAGAATGGAAATTATGCCAGCAGCCGGAAACTGCACTCGAGGTAAAAACTGCATGACAGTAAAAATAACTTGCATAATCTTTTATAACCTATCTACTGAAGTCTTTTTGTTCGAAATCAAGTATCACTCATATTAGAACTATTAATTTACAGGTTAAATTCACTACTTGGCTTGAAGGGCTTCCGACAGTTCTGCTTGACGTCAGACCTTGGGCACTTATAATAAACCTTACTGGTGGTGATTTGTTATTCTCTCAGTGTGTTGATGAAAAAGAAAGCTGGAGTCATTTCACTATTCCCTACAAGTCTGTATTTTCTCCATCTCGATTTTCAATGCAAAAGGTACCTTAAAATCCTGAAAAACTTTGAAAAAACGATATAAGTTTTGTGTTTTATAAAGAAAATAAATGATTAAAATTGGGATTTAAGGGTCGGTTTAAACTTGGATTGGAACTTAACGGAAAGGCTGTTCGGAGTAAAAAGTTACGGTTCTCCGAGGAAGTTTACAGAACTGATGTCCACCATGTAAATGTAGATAACTTAATTCCCATTGATTCCTTCAGTCGTATCGATATTCATGATGGCCATCAGGTAATATCATGACACAATGTGACTTTTAATATTATTTTAATTACTTATAATTTTAAATAATAAAATAACATACCTATCAATTATGTATGCTGTTTTGCAATGCTAAACAATTGAAGGTTGAATGAAAGATTTTGGTGAATTATTTCGACAGATTGGATACTTAACGGTCGAAACAAAAATGCGACATAAGATGCTAGTAATGACAGTGAGACCAACATTTTCTATTATTAACAAAACTGAAGAAGAGTTCTTCATAGAGTGCCTATCCATTTCATCCAATACACCACAAACTCGGGGACAGTGGACGGAAGAGAGATTGTCAGCATATTCTACGCTAACACCAATTACTGCAGAAGCATCAGAGGCAGCCCCAATGGTTGTGTTTAATACAGATGGACAAGATTATACATCTCATATGAAAACTTTAAAATATTTAGCATTAAGCTGCGGAGGACCATGGTGGTTTGTGCGGCTAATTGACTTCGGAATTATTTTCGACAATATGAACTCCAGTAATGGAGTTCCAGCGGCAGCTTTCTCCGTGACAATTCCGAAGCGAGAACCAGATTTTATAACTCTATTTACCAATACGTAATCAAACTTTACATTTAAATTAAAAAGTCGTTGGTGCTAAAATTTAGAGTAATTGTTAACTTTTTTTACTTCTAGACTATCTCTTACATCACTTGAAGATTACGAATTAGATACAGTGACCATTCCAATTATTGTTAGTTGGACATCAAAAGATGGCCAGGTGTGGATCTCTTTGTCACCTGATCCTTGTCCACAAATCATTCTTCATAACCATACATCCGTTCCATTTCTCTATGCACAATCCATAGGGGCAGAGTCTGTTCCACTTCAGGAAACTGAAAACTTCGAACAATATCTGGTTCTTCCACCTAATTGCAGATCGCACTACACATTCTCTCAAAAGTATTTGAGCTTCCCTGAGTTAATAACAGAAACAAAGAAACTGCCTTATCTTTTATTGACAAAGTTACCTCAAGATGTACAGGATTTCATTTCTCAGTCTCCGTTGTGTGAAAGTCCGTGTAGTTCTGAGAGTGATCTTGAAAATGGGCCGTGCCGTAAACGAAGCATCTGTGAACGCAAACCTCATGGAACTTCACTCATTCCAGGTACACCCTACGTTGTCTTATGTCTATTTGAACCAATTTTTTTGCAGGAGATCTGCAAGATAAAATAGTACCTAATGCTTCTTGAAAAAATAGAGCCTCTATATGAATGCATTAGATGTAGATCGTCTTAAGCAATGCCGATTCATTTCAGCGTGTGCTAACAATACAGTTACCCATGCAAGTCTGTTATTAAGTACTACAAAAACTGATAAACTAATTTACTTTTTTGCGAAAAATCACATCATTAGACTATGAAAAATTACGATTTTTCAGATTCTGAATGCTAAGAAGCGTTTAAGGTGATGATGGCGTTTTGCCTAATACTATGCTATCACGCATATGCATAGGATCTAAGGAAAACTGTACTGCGTCTAAAAATACAAATTGTTAGTGCACAAGCTTAAATTGATCATTTTCTAGGGATTGGATTGAAATGGTCTAAAGAACTGAAAGTTGATGGCGACGCGTCACAATATTTTTCAATTGGAGAGTACGTTGATGTGAAGGTAACTGTGGAGAAACTTGGATTCACTCACTACGTTTATATCGAAAACATGTCAAACATTGAAGTTGCAGCAAAAGATGTTAGAAAAAGGATCATGAACCAGGGACGCATGCCAGTCAATGTTACGGAAATAGTGAGTCCTTCCAAATCTGGAGTTCCAGTCAGCCCTTCCTCAAGCGATTGCGACGTTACACCTAGCTATACAGATTCCGTTGAAAAACGGCCTGAGTAAGTGTATGCATTGTTTTTTACTCCATTATTTACATATTCAGCAAACATTGTTAGTTGACCTCGAAATACTTTTTGTTTTCATAAAGAACCTCTGAAGTCATTTCAAGATGTTCCAGCAAGACTGAGCTGAGCCCAAGGCCCCCTTGGGAATTCCGGCTGTACATTCCAACTTTAACTATAATTGTGACTGAAGACTTCCTATCTTCAACAGAGAGACGAGAATTACTCAGCTGTACAGCTGATGATTTGTACTTTGAACAAATTCCTCTATTCCTAATGAAGCCAATTAGAGGGCTTCTGAATAGGTATGTTTCGGCATTTATTTTTGAAGGTTAAAAAAACTTCCTGTAATATGACTATTAGATAATTTCATTTTTTGTTGATCAGACCAAAAGAAAACTGGTCAGTAAGTATTCGAGTTGGAGATATTCAAGTGGACAGTCCAGGATTTCCATCCGAGAGAACATGTGACTTTCCTGTGATACTTAAACAAGATGCCGAGTACAAAAAATTCATCATTCCAGAAAAATATGGAAGAACAGAACTACACAAATTTTTTAACGTGTTGAATAATTCTGATTCATTTATGATGTCTTGTACCATAACCCATGGACAGAGCTCATTGAACTATCAATGCTTAGAAACTGTTGGCTTGATTTGCAAGCCGTTTTCTCTGAATGTTGAAGATCGTCTTGTCGATTTTGTTTTCCCTTCCGTGCAGAAAATATTGTCCACTGTTCAAGACTGGCTACCATACCTAAAAGCTATAAAGCTGCCCTTATTCGAAGATGAAGATGCCGAATTCGTTGATGCATCAACAGCTTGGACAACGGTAATTCCAGGCTCATCGCTGGCTCAATTCAAAGAATTATTTTCCAAACAATTGAACTCCACTAAACCATCTGTGGTCAACAGCCAATCAGAGTTCCTCTTGGCTGCCAGCAGACAATCTACAAATATTTTAAGACCCGGAGACAGTGTTGTTGAAACGGATATGGATTTTATTCCTTCAATAAATGCAGCTAGTCCTTCAGGGTCAGAAATTCGCATAGTTGTAAAAGCGCCAAGCAGTGAGTCGAGATCTGATAGCGAAGACGTGATTGGTGTGGAAGTGAACGATGTTAGTGCAACATCAGTAATCGCAGAATGTGATAAAAAACGAAACGTATCTACCAATCTGATAAAAGTTCCCAAAGAGATCTCCACTATGCTCGAAAATTTTTCTCATCCTATTCATCTAATGAGCTTCCGGATCGAGCCATTAGAATTATGTCTTACACTTCGCATAGCCCGACTTCTTTATTTGGCAGTAGATCATTCAAGATTGCAGATACCAGAGTTCGAAGCAGTATCTACTGTAACGACGAGCTACAACTTAGGCCAAGCACTTGCAGCCCATTATACCACGGGAGCAATTTTCCAAATTGGGAATCCTATGAGATTGATTGGATCCTTAGAACTGCTAGGAAGTCCGGGTAGTTTAGCTCAGAGTGTCGGCACTGGGCTTAAAGACTTTGTCGTATATCCTTATCAAGGCATATTTCAAGGACCTACAGGTTTTGTGGCTGGACTTGGACACGGTGTCACTTCTCTTGCTACAAGCATCACTTCAGGTACTGAAATCTCTTTCCATTACAATTCTTAGCTTATTGTTAGATCGAAGTTACGGGTCTGGATTACGAATCGGCAAAAATTTTTTGAAAGAGAAGAGCTTAAAGGGGTGGCCGGGTGGGTATTGGAGCACTTCTTTTTAATTTGTGCGTAGGTAATGGATTAAGTTCAGAAATAATACTTGTATATCAGTGTGACTGCTTACAAAAAAATCTACACTGCACTTCCACACTTTCAGCTGATTGGTTACTTCTAAAAATGAATATAAAGGTTACAAAGATGATGGTTTTTAATGATGAAAAACAAATAATGGTTGTCTTTAATACATTGAAGTAGGTGAGTATGATGTTCAAAACAAACGGGTGGTCATAGCCAAATAACGGCATGTTAGTGGGAAAGTTACACCATAAACTTGCATACATTTGTGAGCGAAAAGTTGTAATGGCAAGAGTTTCCATAATTAAAGTCAACTTCGGGAATTACGGGTCGTGATTATGTGAATAAACGAGACTGGAAAACTTTGCAAACATTCCTCTTCGCACTGCTTTGTTTTGCCTAGTATTAAAACATGCATGTTACTCAATCTATTTTCCTTTCATAAGAAGTTACTTTATGGGAACAGTTTTGGTGTCTGTCTACCTGTCTATTTGTGGATGCTGTAACTTTTTAGCGATACATGTTTTAGAAATTTATTTTTACAAATGAAGTACTGGGATAAAGGAAAGGTTAAGTTCGCTAATGAGCCAAATTGGTCACGCCAAATCCCCTATACACGTCTACTAAACCCTAAATATAGCTATTGCAGTAAATGCATCATAACTTTTCAGACTCAACTTTCTTCGAATATGTATTCTATTATGGATTCTGTAAGAGATGTTCAGTGTCTGGGACAAGGATTTTTGGACCTTAGAACTTTTTTCAAGCACCCGCACCCGCAATAAAAATTCTTCTTTTCAAAGATAGACTTCGGATCTGGGTTTGCGGGGTCAAATGGACCAAGGGTTCTTGGTCCTCAAGAGGAAATTTTTAAGTGCCCCCACTGAAAATGTGTGTTTTCAAGTGGCCACCTAGGTGGTTACACACATAACAAATGGTCAGTAATGGTCACACCTAACGGTCAGATAGACATAATATAAAAAAACGGGTGCCGCTTTGCTACTTCAGTACATCATTTGTAAAGGCTTATGCAATGGTAGCGTGATAACATAAAAGATAGGTTCAGCGTAAACGAAAGGTTTTGTTTCTTCATTTAGCTTAATGGTTAGTTTGCAATAAATGCGTAGAAACGTCTCGGTTTGGGTTTTATTGAGGACGTAGCATGACAATGATACCATTGCATTATCAGAACAACAAGGCTTAACACAATGCTTTTTTCCAATATTTCGTTAACCCAACTATTAATGGTTTCAGATTATGGTGTTGACAAAGCAAATATTATAAATGCATTCATTCACTCAGAAACACTGAAGTTAGCTTTCTTGTTTCTATTTTGAAAAGCGGTATCAGAAGATTCCATGAAATTAGTCTATTTTGTCGATACTGATTCTTTGAAAACTTACCCAATTCATATTCAAAGAGTTCAGGTTTCGAGCGTGAATGGTCGTTATGCAGTGTATAGGTCTCTGGGCTGTCTCTGTTCCATAAATATTGTTTTTTGATTCCAAAAACATTAAAGGCTTTTAGAGTTGTGGACAATATCCTGTGAAAAACTTAACTGTACTTTTAATTTTGATTTATATATAGTTTTGTTTGAGGTATTGAGATCGATCAGACCATTAAATATTAGCAGGAAGATCTTTCTAAGAGCTTATAGGCTTAACTTTGAACAGGACTTACAGGACCAAATTAAACGATTCGATACATGTATTGACGAGCAATTGGAGAGTGTAAAATCCTTTATTTTTTGCAAATTAATCGTAACAAAAGCAATGGCAAAGTTGCTATCAATTGAAAACCCGCTGGGATGTTAACTTATAATTAAAATCAGCCAAATGTTTTATTAGAAGACAAAATTCTGTAAACCATCGTGCATAAAAATTATCTTCTTATTCTTTTATCAAGGAAACATACATTTTGCTTTGGTAGTAAAGATCATTTCTCCACATTCTATTGTATTTGCTCATTCACTTCCTTAAAAAATAATGTTGAATTTATTTAGGGGCCGAAATTGTGTTTAAGTTTAATTTATTTCCAATTCTTTGTTGGCTTTATTATTGATTGTAGTTTCTCTCTCTCTCTTCAACTTTTTTTTTATACTTGGCTTTCTTTACAAGGCACTTTCCTGCTTATTTTAGAAGAAAATAATGGAGAAGCTGCTAGAAGTTGGGGAATTTTTTTGTTTCATCTGATGAAAGTAAACGGTAAGCCTTGATAAGCCCTTGTCAACCTTAGGTAGAGAATTTGTGTGTGTTGTAGTGAATCTTGTAAAATCCTAACGTAATACACCTTTCTTCAGTACTTCTGGATTTAGTTCATACTTAAATTCGTAATCTAGAATTGGTGAAAGTAAATGCAATTTAAGCAGTTATGTGTGGAATCAAAATTTAAAGTTTTGTAATACAAACATTAAATAAAATAGGTTTTTCAGGGAATGGCATCATGTTTCATTGGTATATTGGATAGAACGTCCCCCACCTTTCGTTGCCTGTGCATAGGAAAGTCGAATCACTACTTGCAACTACTGCTTCAAGCTTAGTAAAAATAACAATTGCGTAAACAGAGAATTTAGGATTAATTAATTTTAAACTCAAAACAGGTCGACTACAAGGCTCCAAAGATATTTTGACAACAAATAAGAAATACCGTGAGATTCCTTTATGAGGGAGTCTCATTTTAAAAGGTGATGTAAAATTTTAAAAAAAAATACCTAATGTATTTGATGGTATATGAGCCTAGAACAGTATAAGTTTCAAACGTTCGAAAAGGATTGGGTTGTATTTAGGTAGGGAAGCATATTCAAATGGTATATTCGATTAAAACTAAAAGCAAGTCTCAAGAAAAATCTTAAGCGTTTTAACGGAAGTTTGTTCATTTGTAGTTAGAGGTGAACTTATTTAGTCATTCGTGTCACTTGCCATGGGATCGTATTCATCGTATTATCATTTCAGGGGAATGGATGGGGTAACTATACCAAGAAGGTTGACTGGCCATAGTACTTATTTCTAGTGTGTAGTTTGTATTACCAATATATGAGTGGTCGTTGTGCAGTTGTATTGTATTGTGTTTTTGAATGGTTATCATATGAATCAAATAGAAATAATAAGTGGTTGACGGCTTCTGTTTGTGTGTTAAGTTACAATGGATATAAGCAAACTAGGTGGTTGTACGAAGTCCTTCGACCCATTACTTAACTAATATCAATTCAAGTGTTTGACTGAAAGTTGAAGGATCACAGAAAACGAGCAGAGTAAAGAAAGTTTGTCTTTTGATTTTGATCTTTGAGATTGGATTTTGAGAATATTTCATTTCGGAGACTCCATCATCCATCCCTTCTCATAACATTCAGTACAGTATCAACTTCCTACACAGTTAGTATAAATCTACTTATTAATATCTCAAAGATGAACTCATTTCCAGTGTAGGTTCTTGTACAAAGTAGAAATTCTTAGTATATTATATTATTAGACTAAGAATAGAATTAAAAGCGACTGTTTCTTACGTACTCGGGTCTTTTGATTTCATAATATAAATCTCTTTGAAAGGTTGTGACGGCAAGATCAAGACAAATATTTGTTCCCTACTGAGCATTGCGTCTCTTTAATCCCTCGAATCTACCAACTCATACCCTATAAGAACTCATATAATATTTATTGCTAAGGGCTAATAAATTGATATGATTGTGTGTCCAAGTCTGCAGAAGTTCTCACAAAATTATGGAGAAAGTCCTCACGTCCAAATTTGACAAAAATTACTGAATTGACGTTGATAGAATAATAAAAGTGCATTTTATTTATATATTACTTACATTAGATATTATTATTAGTCTTTGAAATATGGTGTGAGTGAATTCGGAGCTGATACTTATGACAAATCGTAAAATTTTGCTTAAAATACAACTTTCATAGGTGTTTGCACAGAAAATTATTTTCGGAGAATGTCCTTGCTTCAGTCGTTTAGTTAGTAAAAGATGTTATTTGAATTGGATGCCCAGCTGTTAAATGCTATTTGGTTTCAAATACAGGTGTACATTTTTTCAGTCTTCCAATTTTCCATTTCAGAACAGACCCGTAGCGACAAGTTTATAGATCTGTTATTAAAAATATATTTTTATCTGTATACATTTTTAGGAGCATTGACATCCGTTACGAACTGGGCTTGGAGTGTTTCCCGAAATATCGACAAGCTAACGTTGGACGAGGAAGAACAAATTCTCACGGAGGCAGCTCGCAGGGTTCAGGTTGATGGGTTTACTGATGGACTCTTCCAGGGGCTCACAGGATTTGGAATTCGACTTCTTGGTACGTTCACTATCTTTGTTACTTGATGAGATAATTAAAATAACACATACTTTAAACGCTGAATTCGACTCATCAAAGTGTAATTAACAACCGTACCAAATATCCAATTAAGATTTAGACTTCGAAAGTAGGAACCCTATTTTGAACAAATGGAATCCCAGCAGTTGATTTTAGACGTCTTATAAATGTGTAACATATCTGTAAATTTATAATGAATGATAGATATGTATGATCAAAGGGTTCTGAACTCTCGTTCTTGATTTTGACAGAAAATCATATTGATCAGTATAAGTTGTGAACTATCGCGAGTACTGCATGAACTTCCAATCCTGCTTATTAATGATAAAATTAGGCAACAAAGACCTTATTAGGTTTTTGGGTTCGTTGTTCTTTCCAAAGCAAATCATTGTACTCCACGTATCGCATTTTGATGTGATCTGTTTATTTAATTAATATGAACTTTTTTAATAATTGGTTGGGAACGTGTATTGGGTGGAGTGTCTCAGAATCATGAACTGCATTAGTAATAATTATGTGTTTGTAAGTTCAAAGAACACATTGGTTTAGCTTAAGTACCTCTCAGTGTATATATAATGCTTGCGTAATGGGCTCATTTAAGAAAAAATATATTCATTTTATGATATTACATCCCTGTTGCAAAGGTTGTAGTAGTATAGCTGTAAATTTAGGAAACATCCGAGGTAGTTCGGGTTCATGGTGCGGTTTTATGGAGAAAGTTGGTGAAAGTAATAGTCAGTGCAGTCAAGTAAGTGCATCTAGATAGATAGAGTGAAGTTGGTAGATTTGATTGCGTGGTTTGATCAATTAGCCTTTTAGTCAGATTATACAATACAATCTCCCTAATGATTGTTGACTTGGAAAGAGAGTGACTGAAAGGAAGGGAATCTTCTGTACTACTAGGATGTTTCTTATTCTGTATGTTAGAGACTACTTTTGTTTCCTGACTTCACAGCTCATACTCGTTTATTCCTTTTCATGCATTAAATTTATATCCTTCATACCCGACAATGTACATTTATATACCATTTAAAGTTACACGTCAGAAGTTTTTGGTTTTTAGAATTTGCAACAAGTATTTTAGGCTTTGGCTTTGTGCATTAACTAATTTGCTTACATTAATGTATTTTTTCCTATTTAGGCCAGAAACGTTCCAGAAGCCGAACGAAAGGCATATTGATTTGGGAAGAGTATGTTCTTTGAGTGGTTGTATATTGCCTAGTTAGTGCAACAGTAAGCATAATCATCATCATTCAAAAAGTGAATGAGGCTGTGGTGATAATAATTCTGTAATCACAGGAGTACTTTTCTTTTGTTGAGTCTCTGATTTCCTTTAAAATAGTAATAAGATATTGACAGATCGTACTATGCAATGTAGTGGTTTCATAATGTAGTATTATGCGTTTAAAGTAGTCAAGTAATGATGACTGTCGTTATTATTAGCATATTTTACGGTACAGCAGATTCCAATCCACTTTGAACTCTTACTTGGTAATGGTACTATAATGCTGACTTTCCTGATTCTTTGTGTTTCACCCTACGTCAGTACGAAAGTTATTCATGAGTTTATTTAATAATGAGAAAACATATCAAGCGTATGTGAAATATCTTCACGTTAGAGTTAACAGATAATAAAATACCCAAATAGTTTGTATATGCAGATAATTGATAAGTGTACAGTGCTGACAAAGCGCCGACTAAAAGTTGTAATGTAATGATAATTATTAACTACATACATTTTTGTATGGGGCTATGTATGAGATGTACGAAATATCCGAATGTGTCAGAAATGAAATAGAATTCAACTCAATCAGTTTCATTTTTTTCTTTGTATGTTCAAACCAAAGTTCAATTTGTTAATGAGCAACTTAAAGATAGGAAAGGGATGAAGAACCGAGAGAAAAGAAAGTCAGTGCACTATAGAATTTGTATGCACATTTTATTTTTATGGTATTACATAAACTCCTTGAAATTAATTCGAATTAAATTGTAAAATCATGTATAATATGATTTGTCAAGCATAAATTTTAGTTGTATGTTATAGTTCTTCAAAAGAAATACTATATAATTCCATTTAATTTCAGACTTCCACTTTTATGGAATGACAATTTGTATTTCCGATTGTGCAAATTAGTCATACAATTTGCATACCATTCATATTGAATGGAAGAGAAGGTCGTGACAAAATCGAGTGATTTTTATTTTCTTCACTACTATAAATTTTCTAAGAGATTTTAGAGATTCTAGATTTGTCTGAACTGATTATTTGGGTCACCTCTGTTAATATTAAGGATTTCGTAATGCAAAATGTATTCAACTTCAAATACGCTGTGAAATACTTGTGAGGATGAGAGCCGTTTCAATTTCAATGCACAGCTTGCATTGTAGTTTGTAGCGATCGTTTATTCGCTACAAATAGGATTAGCGTCATTATTATGATTAGCTACGAATTGTATAGAAGTGGAGTGCAGATGTTGGAATTAAATGGCTTTTGGTATCACGGAGCGGAAAGATAGATTTCCAAAGTTGCTAGTTGTAAGAAAGAAATGAGTTATAAAGGATGGATACATCACAAAAACTTTCAAATAATACCTGAGACACTAATTAGCCAATTTTCACGATGTAAGGCCATGAAAGGGTATGAAAATACAGCTGAAAGATATCCTTGTCTGAATAACAAAAGATGAATTAGGTTGAATATGGATGGGTCTAGAAGCACGTAGAATCGCAACAGCATGCAGCAAGTAAATCAAATAAAATTATACTAGGATGCTTCGATGTTTGTTACCATCAGTAGTAGTAGGTGGTAGTGAAAGTAGTAGTAAGAAATAAGAAACTGGCATTCGCAATCCGACCCCCAAAAAGAAAAATAAATTCCATATTTCGTTGATTCTTCTTACATGATAAAAATTATGAAAATTGAATTGGATTAGAAATAACACGGGTTCAAATGCATTAATTCATCGTTCCGTAAATTCTGTTATAATTCAACCAAACCCTTCATTTTGGGTTCCCATTTTGACATTTTATTTCATTGTCTAACATCTCTCCGAGTCCCTGCCTCTTCATCCCCGAATCTACATTCTCGGTCGATGCATCTCCACGGCATTTTTTAAAGACTTAATTTCTATTAAATGAGCCCTATAAATTTGATCTATTGGAAGTTCTAACAATTTTCGTTATTGTGACTAATTAACTTGGGTATTAATCTGATAATGTTGATTGATTGGAAAGTCTAAAAGAAATGATTTTTATGAAAGCTTTTTTGGGGGATATAACACCAGTGGGGATTTAATGCTCTAGGGATAAAGCATCCCTCTCTTCTGCTTAAATTTCTCAACAAGTTATTTTCTGAGAGTGAAACAATGATGGTCAAGGGTCAAATTAATTACTAAAGGCACTAAAGGGCAAGTAATGAATTTGATAAAAAAAAAACTGGCGAATTTCTTGCATTCAAAATGTAAAATAAATTTTCAACTATCTATTTGTAATTAGTTATTTTGTATTTGACTTTCAATTTTTTAATGGATTTGAACGAACCTATAAGTTTTTCTAGTAAGACTTGAGAGTACGAACCTGTTTAGATCCTAAATTATGACGTTGCAAGCCATGAAAGAATCTGCATCTGATTAGTAACATGTTATTTGGGCTGTCTGTACAGTGTATTGCATTTATCATGGGAAGTCTGGAGTGATTGGACGGTTGGGTGACTCAGATTGAATGGAATTTGATTAGGATTTTGAATTAGAATATTTTCTGTCCCGACTTTCTCGTCTTTTCACTCTACTCAACTTCCCTTGTTAGCAAATAATAGCTTTCTATTTCTATCTCTTGTACAGAGTGTCTTCTATTCTACTTACTCATCCATTCGCAAAGAACAATCTGCACACAAAGACTGCTTTAAGTTGAGAGGATTTACTTGGCATGTCTACCGGAAATTCACAACTTAGAGAATACTACTAGGCAGGCAGAGGAGAACACTAAAACTATTTTGCAAATTCAACGGAATTTTGAATATAATCGCTCGAGGGTGATTTTACAACTGTGAAATCAATTGAAACTATTAAACGCCTTTTCAAAGGGAGATGTAATGAAAGAATTTTCGAGTAATCTGCATATTATCTTCAGTTCATGAGTTATTCCCTTGCTTTTGAATACCAAACTACGATTTATCTATCCCTGCCATTCATTATAAAGCATGATTACAATGCTGAATTTGTTCACTCAGTGATGTTAGTGTTATGTGGTAAAACGGTTTTGTTTTTATTGATGCTTGCATCATACCTTCATACCTAATTTGTGTTTGATCCTTGGAGACTTGTTTGTGTTATTTTTAAGTAACGTTAAAAAATTACAATAAATGGTAGGTATTTGTTTTACCCGAACAAGCCCCCAAAAAAACGAAAAGTTTCAAGTGGTCAAGTGGTAAACCAATAATGGTTTTGAAAAAAAAATGCTGATAGAAGTGATGTAATGACATTTTGTCTAGTATTCATATTTTGTCAAAGAATACGTAGTATGATGTGATTTGTGAAGATAAATGCAAAACAACGACTTGCTGTTTGGGAAAAAGATTGCTTGGCATAGGAAAAGGCGTATAATTTAATGATGTATAAGAATTTATCAGTTCAGTTCACGTTGTCAATCTTTTGAGGGAAAACAAGAGAAATGAGAAAGGCTGTTTTCCTTCAATCGCCTTCTCCGAAGATAAGATTATGATTTCATGATGATAACAACGAGAGCAGTGACGTGATGAGCTAAAGGGGAAAAAGAGAAATGGTCGTCTTGTGAAGTGTCTTCAGTCTTTGCTTTCTTCCTTGGGGCTGAAGTGGATTGATATGATAACTGTTACAACGTCGGTATATTAAATCCAATGACTTCCTTACCACACGATTCCATCCAGTATTTTTCTTAAGACTTTAGTTACTTGTACTGCTCTAGAATCATTCATAAATAATGCTCAAAATGGCAAAAATTTCCAAACGTTGTGTACAATGATCTTACTGAGTTGGGAAATTGAGACCTTAGGTCATGTACTTCCCAACTGTAAAATAGATAATGAATGTGGGACTTTTATTTGTAGCTAGTGTGATTTAAATGCCCCATGCAGATAGATCAAAGGCTCCAGGTCCCAGTTGTAAGGGGCCTACAGTAAAAAAACATTTTGTAACTGACGTTTGTGGGATTTGTTAGTCATATTTTGTTTTGTAATTAGGATGTGTGAAGTTTTCAGTAGACATTTTTAGTACAGAATCGATTGCAAATGGGGTTGTTTGCTCCTAATCGCATTACTTTTAAGTTGACCAGGGCGTTTATATCTCACCCTCACTCACCAAATCTTCAATTTTTACAAGGAGCAAATGAACAAAAATCATCCCGTGGTTTGTAAAAATGCGAAGTTTGTTCATGGATGAAAATAGAAAATATATAAAATTGAAAAGGATCACGACCGAGATTAAATTGAATCTACGTTTTAGATTGTAGTAAAAAATGGAACATGAGACTAGACATTGATGACGATTGCATGTTTTTTTCTTGAAATACTACAGGTGCCATTGGAGGAGTTGTTCATCATCCTATACACAATGCTCTAAAAGACGGTGCGTCTCCTACAAGTGTTATTACTGGATTTAGCAAAGGAGTCCTTGGAGTTGTTACCAGACCAATTGGCGGAGTAGTCGAGTTGGTTGCAATGACTGGCCAAGGGGTTCTTCGAGGAGCTGGATGGACTCCGCAGCTTAAGGTTGGTATTTGAGCATGAATGTCTTTTTTCCAGCATTTTTGGGTTTCTCTAAAACTTTTCTGGTCTTTCAACATCCAGTTTGTAATGTTAATACTTGAAAGCCAGTCTGGAAGTAGTGCAAATACATTATGAACGAATATGTATTTTCTAACGAATATGTATTTTCTAACGAATATGCAATCTTATTGTCCAAAGAGCATTATGATTTCCCAGGCCCAGTCAGAAAAGTTTTGCACAAACAGACTATTACACACTCTTTTAATGATAATAATGCTTAGATAATAATACTGAATTGAACCTTGTTAGACTTTCGAAGTAGGTGTAAAAGTATTGCCACGGAGTGGAATGCAAGTCTTTTTATCCCATCACCTGTTCGTACAGTATTATAACCAGTTATTTTTAGCAACTGCAAACCTACAAAGCTCTTTGTGGTTTCACGGTAGAAAAAAAGATGTCAAGCATAATTTTCTGTGTTGAGTAAAAAGTTTGGTGAGACAATTTTACAGACTTTTTCGTCGTAGAATCGCAGACCGTATTTTGATTACAAACAGAAAACTTTTACTCGTGTATCTTGGGGTAAGGTAACTTCGTAGTTTTATGTTGTATACTGAAATATTAGATAGTTAGTGACTTCGTCATTTTCATCGGCTTTGTGTTTCGAGTACAGAGAACATGAGTAACTGCATAAAATGAAAATGAAAAATGAGGTTTATAAACTTCGGTACTCTGCGTGGTATTAGGAAATCCCTACGAGAAAGTCTATGTGTGTCATCATCATGCAGACAACATTGTCTTACCTAATGTGGTGCACTCTTTTTGTAAGTCATATTGACGGACTAATATGTTAAACTACTTGCAATAACTTTCACCAACAATATTTCAACGTGTACAAAATTCACATCATAGTGAATAGCCGCAATAGTTAGTAGAAGCCTACTTGTAAGCAAATTCGATTGAGTAAATAATTATTATTAGTAGCCTGGGAGGTAATAATAATAACCTAACGTTGTTACCTTTACTATGCTTCTTTTACCCATTTCTTTTTTGACTAAGGCATATTTTTGTACATTTTTAATGGGTTGATTTCTAAAAGTCTGGAAGTAACGCGAAAAACCATTCGACCTTCTAGGCTTAAGATTAGAGCTTCAGGAAATAAATATAATGTATGCTTCTGCTGAGTCTTTTAAGTTTGCGTTGGAATGGAATTTAAGTACGTTTTAGGGATGATGTAAAAGTTGTTGGTTGACGATTAGTGTTTCTCATTTGACAAGTTAATGCACTCCATATTCTCTCCATATTCTATAGATTAAATAAGGATTTGTGTTAATTTAAAAGAAATCTGTAGGGTTAGGTTCGAAAATGCTTCAATAATTCCATTCGTAATCTTTTGTAAAAAGATATATAGCTATATGTTGTAAAAAATAAATATGAAAAGGATTATATAAATTATGAGGCTTTCTCCTTGCTTACTTCACAAGCAGAAATACTGCAATATTTTTGAAATGCATCATTGAGAATTTTGTTACGAAGCGATTGCGACCAAATTTAATCAGAAAGCAACAAAATTACTCAGATATGTTCATGTGTTTGTGTAAAATGATGGAGAAAGTGTGAATACGTCAAAAATGAGGCATTCTGTAATAAGTTTTATCTTTCGGGAACTTGTGAAACTTTGTAGTTTTTGGAATGTTAGGTATTATTTAGGTCATGTTGTGTCTACCAACTTTTGCAATTAGCCATCCGTGGTTGATAGACCGCAAACCACACGCACCTTAGTATGTGCTTTCTTAAGATTCTATCGTAATTGGAATAAATACGGTGGGTATTTTTTGAGTGAGAAAGATGCACAGTGCATGCAGTTAATACAGAAATGCATGAAGAATTTAATACCGCAAAGGAATCTGCGTCTACTACCTGATTCTGAGAATCCTGAATACCTAATAAACATCTAGGATTTTCCAAGAAAGAGAAAGATATTAATAATAATATGGTTCGATGGTCCATGCTGAGTTTTGAATTGTTCTTTGACTGCGTAAACTATTTTGGGACTTGACATGTTCTATGACTAGTCTCGACCGTTCTACCGTAAATACCTTACAGTATCACGCCACAAGTCAAGCAGTTGTTTTAAGGTATGCAGTAAATAACATTGGGCAAGTTTTTCCGTTTTATTTTCCCAGAATCTTCTTGGAACATTGGAATAATTTCATGGAAGATTTGATTGCGTTCTTCCTTTTGCCACAGAATTGAGGTTGGCAGGTTTTGGAATAAGAATTATAGTGGTTGAAAGGTTCTCAGGAGTAACAGAGGAGTGTAAATGTAGGTGAGATAATTTACCTCAAATAATCAGCTAGACAACCGATCCCTAAGCTTATGCTAGCCAAGTTTTGAGAAAAAGGATATAGAGGTGTAAAAAACATAGGATAAGAGTCAATAGGGGGTTATATCTTAAAAGAGAATGTCATTTTACTTGTGGTAAGTTGTAAATAAAGAGGTTTCATAAGGAAGTTATAAAGGTATGACTGTATTTTAGCACGTTAGATTAAATACAAGAAAGTTGTGATCATTTTATCCGCTCGCTCTCCCTCTCTATCTGTGTTCAGTAGGAGTTCCATTTCTCATTTCAGCTATTCTTGATTTGACGAACAAGAAGGAAGGGTTTCAGTTCAGGGCGAAACCGAAAGGATTATTTGTCACTGACGAATTTCAAGGATTAATAACTTTGGGCTGTGAAATGACGTTTTTTGGTATTTCTCTGAAAATTTTTGTTGGAGTGTTCTTGCGGTATGAGTGCCTAGAAGGAGTAACATCTGCACAGTTCTCTTGTAAACGATAGACGCATCTTCTAAGGAGATAGCTCTTGCAAAACCTATACAAAATAGTGTGAAGATATGTTTGGGAGATGAGAGAAACAGAACTAAGGCTAAGTGTATATCGGAGGTTGTGATGGATGGAGTGTTATGCTGATGTGTTGTTGAGTGCCGTATGGAAATGAAATCAAGGACTTTGCTATTTACTAGTGAATATCCACTTCCAACTTGTAAGGGCTAAGGCATAGGAAATACTTGGAGGTATAAAGCTGTAGAAGTGGTGAAAGCGTGCATGCAAATGATTATGATTATTATTATTATGTGGATGATGATGAGAGCTGTCAGCTACTAAAAGTGTTTCAAGAGTGCTTTCTCCTTCATTCTATCTATCTGTTCTGTTACTGCTTGTCCTCTTTTACTTGTATGCATTCGTAATAAGAGGATTCTTCCACTTACGCCTAGGTCTAACTTCTTTCTAATAAGTGTCCAGAATATGTCGGGGAAGATAGATCCATCTATAAATCATGTGCGTGTCTTTGCTGTACTTGTTTGGAATTAAGAAGAATCTGGCATTTGATTTGTAGGTAAAACAATAATCGCACAAAGACTGATACTATTGGTAACCAGTTTCCAATTCCTTTATTTCTATAATTCTATTGTGGTACCCTGTAAACACTGGAGGTATTTCTTACGAGTTTAGTAAAAGCAGGAAGTTCTTTCCCTTCAAATAGATGAGGTTTTTGTGGTTTTTAATTCATGAAGTGTAATAAAGTCTAATTTTAAGTGAAAGCGTGCATTGTTTTCCATGTAGAACGAGATTCAGGGGTAGAGTATTATGTAAGCCTTCTTGATTCATTGGGAAATCCATGATCGATTAGAATGAACGAAATTGTGTGTTGTTTACGAATTCCATTACCGATAATCTAGCTAAAATTGTAATTGATTGGTTGAACCTTAATGCGTTATTTAAGCACTACATTTGTATATGAAAATAATATTTGCAATTATTTCAATTGATACTGTTTCATCAATACAGGTTTAACTAATTTAATTTATTAAGGGGCAGTTAGTGAGAAGAAAGATGCTAAAAGGCTGGTGTCCTTGCAAGCGTTGAAAAACGTTCCCGACCACAGGTTACATTACAGCTATGCTTGTGATATAACATAGATGGGTTGGAAATTACCGGAATTTCAATTAATTGGGCTCAGATTGCGAAGAGGCAGGACCTTTTGACCTCTTTGGGAGTCGGGGGTAATCTGTGGACGTTATACGTCGAGTATGCTCCTAATATTTGTAACAGGTTGCAAAGGCTGGTTTAATTTTAGAAAGTTTTTGGATTATAAAAGGAGCAACTAACTTTTGATATAATTATCCATTATAAGCCACATCATCATCGTTCTGCTCAATTCCATTTGAAAACACGCTTCAAAAACGCTCCATTTTTTAGAGTTTAGGAACTTCTTTCAAGAAACCTATTATCAATTTTTTAGGGATAAATTATGTACATTTTTATACACTGAAACGGGGTGTTGCATCATTTATAAATGAAGGAGGATTATCGCTATGAGTGGGCCTTCATTTTCACTTGTTTTTTATTTTTTCTACAATTCAAAAAACGTTTTGGAACGTTATTCTTTACTCTCTATCGAATGGTATAATTTTGACACTTATAAGTTATTCACAAACAAAGTTATTCAATTGGGAAATTAGCATTAAATCGTATAAGAGCAAACCTGACATCAATGCGACTCACTCATTGAATACAAAATTATCTAATGCTAAAGAACAGGATATTAATATAATTCTAATTGCAACATATTCTATTTCTTTTTCTTAAGATCAGTAATGTCGCTTGAATTGAACTCTATAACCTTTGACTTGCACGAAACACAAGTCAAGTCAGACGTTGTTGCAGCTGAATTCAAATTATAAAGCAGGTGTAAGTTTTTGACTTTTAAAATTTTGAATTTTTGGTTAAAGGTGAAAGGTGAAACTGTTGTGGATGAAATCTGGAACAGCTCCAATTCATTATACAAGTATCAAGTAAGACTAACCAAGGAAGATGAAACAGAACAGCTTGCCCTTGTGGTAGATGCAGTTCAGCCAAAATTAAAAGGTGGACTTCTACCCATATCCCTACTTCTTTCGAACAAGGTATGTCATTTTCTTTCTTATTTATTATGCTAATCGCCTTTCTTTGTAAAATGAAATGAGTTCCACCCATGTACCTGGAAGATGTTTGTTTGACAATTCACAAGATTATTAAGTTGCCGGAGGGGTGTGTTCGTTTCTCTTCCTTATTCTTAAGAACACGAGTTCTGAGAACAAAGGGAGAGAAAGAGATAATGAACTTTCTTCGTATAATATTTCCCATTTTGCATAGTCTAACTGCTTGGCTTATACCAAGAATGAATTTAACTTTCGTATATTACGTTAATAATGTTTCATTCTTTCTTCCTTAGAACCTGTACGTGATTGATGTGTCCGAAGATTTGGTGATTTCACATTTTCCCATAAACCTTTTGACTTTTGAGATCAACCAAGATAGAAATCTCATCACTTTGAGAACAACCCCACCCAAGAAGAAGGTAATACGATTTAAGCATGCAAATTAGATAATATTCACAAATCTTGTGCGTGATAGGCTTTTCTTGTATTTAAAGAGAAATGTACAATCATGGCTTGGGTCCGTATCGGCAAAATTTTTGTATTAAGTACAAGCTATGTTGAGAAGAGGTTTGTGAAGTAGATTGTAAACTCACGAAATGGAATGTTAAGCACGTCTAAGGTCAAGTGTATGACTTGATTTTTGCAATGCCTTTTTTGACACCTCGGAACTGAAATATGTATGAGGGTAGCGTAGCATATTATTTACGAGGAAAGAATTAAGTTAGAGTTAAAAACGCATGGGACCATTTTTCACGTTCATCTTATAATTCGACATGAATTCACTCTTCATGAGACTCACGACACGACCCAGATGCAAATGATTCACTGTGCTTGGTTTACTATGTTATATCGCATGGTTGAGATGGTTAAAGGATGGGAAATGGAAATTTTGTGAGGACGAAATAAATGCATATTAATTCCTCCCTTGAATCTCCTTGACTGCTCATACTTCATAACAACAAGTTATAATATTAATATGATAATAATAGCTGTATTCTATCTTCCTTCTATATCTGGTTAAAGGTTATTTGAACAGTCCGTTCGTGTTTCAACTCTAGGACTCAAGATCAACATGCCGCAGGGTTCTTGTTTCTTTTGGTTTACTGTTTAAATATTTGCCTTTTCTCTGTTTCCTTCTTCTAGTCGAATGTAAAGCACACTTGACCTTGTAAGAATTAGCAAACTTAGTATTTGTGAATTAAAACTTGAAAAGGTGAAGACTTGATTTCATCTGATCAGATTCCAAATATAATTAGATATATGAGATGATTTGAAGAATCTGCTTAAAGCGACGATTAATGGGTAAATTCAAGCATGCAACACTTGCAATTAGTTTCAATTTCATTTAAAAAATAAAAAACCCGTCAAAAATGGTCCAGCATGAAAATTATTTGCACATTATGGTTGAATTCCTATATACGGAATTTAGTTAGTCAAGCCATTTTAGGTAAATGTTTTTGCTATGTATTAAGTATTAACCGGTAGCATATTAAGCTTTGCACTTGTTGAATTAATATTGACAAAGTAGAAAGCATGTTGCAAAATCTGAAGAATTGTCATCATCCTAAAAGAAGCTAGGCGTAGAGAAAGCAAGTGGTATCTACGAAGTGTACTGTTAGCTTATGTAAAAATATTTAGCCCACCAAGTTAGTTGCGTTAAGAAGCCATATTTTAAGTATCTTTTCTAAATGCATGCTTTTTATTACCTTTTCATAGGATCATCATTCATTTGCAAAGGAGAGGGTTATAGAGTTTGTTAGAGGGAGCTTGTCCACTGCTACGATTGGCACTGGCTTGCCCGTGATCCGAGAAACCCGAAGAGAAACCCAAAGCAGTACATCTATTCTTCGTTATCCACGAGATACAAATGCCCCAGAAGTTTTACCCGGACCGTCAATTTCATTTGTCACCGACACATCTGTTCCAACCGGTATCACTTTCGCTGACCAACAACCTGGTGCGAAACAGCATCATCGAAGTGAACCATCGTCCCCTGTCTTACACCATGTTGATTCCAGAGAGATCGGTCCTCTTCCATATTCTCCATTATATCCTGTATCATCTGAAGAAGGAATGTTGCCATGGAAGGATCAAATAGGGTCTCAAGGACCTTCTAGTCCTCATGCAGCCTCAAGTAACAGTACCACTATGTTCACAGCAATATCAGGGTCAGCAAGATCCCTCGCATCAAGTTCTTCGTCCCTGTTTCCCTTGTACATAGCCCCATATGATAGAACCAGCGGAGGCAGTCCTTTCTCAGAACTTGTTGGGGAATATATCGCAAGCCCACACGACAAATGTGAATTTGAGAATGTGCTTGAATGGTTGAAAAGAAACCAGGATGATCATTTTTTTAAAGTTTAAATGCAACAAATATTTATTAAATGTGAGTGAAGACTCGAAAAAAATGAAAAAATCCAAGTCTATATTTTAATAATACAAATACAAATAAGTATGAAGTAAAATGAAGCCCAAACTTTTTGCAAATAAATTCGAACGATCTATGCAATACTGCAAATATTATACCAAATCTATCGTCCGTGAAAATTCATTGTGATTGCCTTTCAGCGAAAATGTTATACAAATCAATAAATATTTTAATCTTAAAAAGACTTTGTGTTTCCCAACTTGCCTTATTTACGTTTATGCTATCATGGTAAAACATACTTCATTACTGTAATAATCCTATTGATACTATTGCAGAATGCTTTTCCTATTATGCAGCGACTCTAAAATGGCCTTTCTTTAGCAACTTTTAGTCATGATTGGTCGAGGATTAAACGAAGTTAAACTTATAATGATGTGTTTTCGATTTGACTTCCTTAACGTGACTTGAATTCATTCAATTATAGAAAATTGACGGCGGATTCCTAATAGAGTGAAAGCACGTGTTGGGATTTAAAAGTTTTCAGCTAACAAGATCAAGATCATTTGATCACAAGGGTCGAAAAATAGTCTTTTAAGTAGCCCATGACTTTTATTGTCAATAAACACATTGTCCTGTCCTTTTCCCTAATATCATCTGTCATTATTCCATTAACTTTGGTAAAGCGTGTTTGCGAGTTTTGTATATTTGTAGAGTATGTATGGAAGCACCAGTCGTGCATTTCTCTCTTGTAAAGTGTACATAAAGCGAGTTTGTCATTTTGTTTCAAGTTTCAAAGAGTCGGCAATACACGAGTGAGTTTGATCATACTAGGGTAACCATGTCATGTAATGCCTACATGTTTTCTAATGCATCAGTTCAGTTATTGTTCTTTTATGAACATTTGACTGCGGATTAAAATGCAATTAGGTAATTTATTACAACCGAAGCATTATTCCAATTAATTCAAAGAACTTATGCCTGCCTATGTTTACATGTATATAAAATTTGGGTTTTCAGACCCTCGGCACTGAGGGGTCATTTCCATGTATGCACTACACACTAGGACTAACAATTAGTAGGACAGTCTGCATTATTATTGTCAAGTTTTATTCGGAATTTGGAAATTACGATAGGGCTATCTCTTTTCTCTTGTAATTGTAACCCAGGTTTCTTTTGAACGTACAGAAGCTACGCTTTGATTTAAAAACCAGAAAAGTCATTTGTTTGTGACGTATATTTGGGTGCAAGCATTTTAAAATGGGAAAAAATCTAGACATTATACTCCTGGATACTATAGAGTAGAATTGTGTTAATTAAAATCGCGACTCAAGATGTTATGCCAAAATTTTGGAAATTTTTTAAATGGCATTAAAAAGTGTAGTTAATAGTGTCCCGGTTTTTTGTAATAATATTTAAGGGGTTGAAGGGGTGTGGCATTATGTGTCCCAGAAATATGGTCAGCCTATAGTTTTAGAAATACTGGAAACGTAAAGCAAGGTAAACATATCATGTAAATACATAGTTCATGCTAGGCCATAGACCAGCAACAACTGCAACTGACAGTGGAATTTAAAGTTCTATCAGTCTAGTATAAAGTAAAACATCCTATTCCGCAAGCATATGGGCTATCAATCTCATTTACACTTACACTGTAGCATAGAAAATGTACGGAAAACTAGATTCAATTGAACCTCTACATACATGAGCGAAACTATAAATAAAGTGTTAAGTTCACACGTGTTTGGTTCTAGTAGAAATCAAAGATAACCATCATGCAGTAAACCGCTCAAGATCAGTCAGATGGTTCGGAATTGTTTACTTTTATTGCTTATAACTACAGGTCAAAGTTCAAAAAAGTGTCCCCCTCGCCCTCTTCAAAGTATTCTTCATCAATTTATTCCATATTCCTATACCACTATTTTTTTTTAATTCGATTGGATTGTTGATTGTCATTGCCAATTGAGATTCTTCATTTTTTTTGCACATCTTTTGTTTAGGGTTTGTCCGGACTCGACCGAAATGGCTGACACAGGAGACGAAACTAGTGGATCCCCTGCGGAGAACCCCAATAATAGTATAGAAGGGAGTGAGATGATTTTTGATTATACAAGGCCAATAAGGACAAGAATACCACACGACCACCAATTGCAGGCAATTCAAGAAAGTCACTCTGAACCAAGTAACCCTAATAATACTATCATGGAGGATGGGTTGATCCCACCATCGCCACTTTCACAGAGTTGTAGAGAAGATGAACAAACTGCGGACAGTGCCGAAGGGACTTCGGACCATCCCCAACGAAATATTCACTTTGAACCCGTTTTATTTCCAGAATTGGAGAGTGATTCTGCTGTTCCCGATTGGAGAAGGGACAAGTGCCTTAACGACATTATGACATATGCACTAGAAAAAGATGAGGACACTTTCAAGGATGTGACTTTTTTGGTTGGACCGGACCAAGAACCAATTTCGGCTCATAGATATTATCTGGGAATAATCTCTCCAAAGTTTGCAGATGTCTTTTTCAAGCACCCGACATTGAAAGAGGAAAAAAGACACTTGAACTTGTTGCTTCCGGATACTAAGCCAAGCAGTTTTAGACTTCTTTTGAGAGTGAGCTATCTTTTTATGTTTACCTTTGACCTTAGTGTGTAATGAATTACTTTTGTAATTTAAAACAAATATCAGGCTTTGACTGAATTTCTTCTTCCCTATCATGTCTTTCCTGACCTGCTTTTTCAACCCTCCTTCAACCTTCAGTCTTCCATATAACTTTATCGCATTGCATTAGAACGTTGTGTCCAGTGCGATGAGAAGTTTCATTTTAGCTATCATTTTTTACGCTGTATTAGCTCTATTGTTTAATAAGAGATTAATTTTGCAGTATATTTACGTTCGGCGCGTTGAGGTAGACATGGATGAAGCTCTTGAAGTTTTGAAGCTGGCAAATCGATTCAAGATATCTGATCTTGTCGTAAAATGTACTTCACAGCTGCGAACCGGATTAAATTCCACAAATGCGGCTGAAATCTTGCAAGTAGCAAGGAGTCTTGCGGATCCGCGACTTAAAGAACGTGCACTTGTTCAGATTGCATCGTAAGTAAATTGATTCTTATTGTTAACTGAGGAATATATGAATGTCGGCACAACATTATCTTTTCGGAAATTTTGATTTCTTTTAAAGAAACCCTAAAGCAGTGTTCGAGACGCCTGGATTCCTGGCATTAGAATTGGATCCTCTATGCGATATTTTACAAAGTAATATGAATTTGGACGAGGTCTCCATTTTTTTACATGTAAAAAGGTAAATTGTTGATATTAAATTAATGAGTCATTTAAAAAAAATCAAATGCCAAATTAACATTGACTTTTGAAACTTCCAGATGGGCTGAACACAGTGTAAGAAAAAAAAATCTGACTGAAGACGTGAAGATCACATGCGAGGACATCCGCAAAGAGCTTGGGCGAGCTTTATATCTAATCAGATTCCCTCTTTTCACGGGACCAGAGTTCTGTCGGCATGTCTCTAAATCTCAAATACTCACACTTGAGGAGGCTTATAAAGTGTTGGAACCAATGGTACAGGGGCATGACCATAGCAGCGCCTCTGGTTTACCTTTCTCGTCGGAACCTAGAATGCGAAAGACGATGGCGTTTACTACTACTCACCAGGAAGATGAAGACGGAAAGCGTCCCAGCAAGAGAAGTAGATTGATTTCTGATGAAATGGATCGGTCTGGAGAAACTGAATCTGCAATTGACATCGATTTCAAGGAAACTCCTAGTCCATCGGCTCACATCGCAAGCGCCGATCCGGTTCCTTCAACAAGTGGATGCCGTAACGAGAGTAACGATAAAATATCCTCTGACCAGAAAGTGGAAAAAAATTCAAGAGGTACGATTTTAAAAATCACGCAAGTTTTGTGTATTTGTTACGTTTCCCTTGAGTGCCAAGTAAAACTAAAATAGTATAGGTAGCAATATTTAAAATATTATAGTATTAAAATAAATAATACTAAAAAAATAAAATATTATAATATATTAAAATAGAGTCTGATCAGGAAGAAGAGTCCCAGTTGATCGAAAAAGCAGAGGCTTCTGAGGAAGAAGAACAAGAGTATTTAAGCACTTCAGAACCCAGATCTCATAACGACAAACACAAAAAATGTCCAACCCCTCCGACAAAAATGACCCTTAGAAAACCGAAAATCTCAAAACTGCTTACTCCAGAAGAAGAAAACTACATAAAACACAATATAGATTCGGAAAACGGGAACAATCTAACAAACTTTTATAAAAAGCTTAGGGGTATCAAAAAAGCTAAGCAAATTGAGATGCTTTACCCCCGGTTGTAATTAATATCGAATTGTTAGATACAAATACAATTCCAATAAACCTAGAATTACCTTTCCTCACAGACTTCAACGTGAATTATCTCAGTGATCAAACGATCCAGTCGTACAAAACATTCGTCTCAAACCTGGACATTGTTCCTCTCCTTCCGGTCCGAAATTTCGAAAAAATTGAAGACTTGAGGGACCTCTTCTACATGCCCGATCGGCTGGAGCTGGAAGAAGAAGAGGTTAATGTGACAATCACACTGAATGGGGTTACTATTCTTAAGGTAGACTTTAGACAAGACTCGTTAACATTGAGTAGGATTGACACTTCTATTCAGTGGATAATGAAAGGGGTACAAAAATCGAATCAGGTGTTTCCACGTCTGAAAAGTGTTCACCTTGAAGAATGTTCCATCTCTTTGAACTTGCTTCCTCATCAAAGTTTGGAGAAAATAACCTTGAGAGAAGTCAGGGGACTCAGACGTTTTGCTAGGTTTCTGCAAAAGTGTAAAAATTTGAGGGAATTTAGTTGCAATGACATACGCCTCGCTACTATTGATTTCGGTGTGCATTTGGGCCTGGTTGAAGGCTCCAAGCTCCGTCGTATAGCTCTTGGGAATGGGAAGGTACATAGCTCTAATCCCATTGAACCATTAGACAACCACATAGAAGAACTTTATTTAGATAGCTGTCAGTTCAGTTTGTCATTTGTTCAAGGGTTTAATTTCATCTTTCCGAATCTGAAAAAGTTGAAAATTATTCGAAACAATTCGGTGTATTTGATTTTAAACGCTCTCAAGATTGATAGTTTGGAGTGGGTGGGAGTTTGGGAGCCTGATTGGAAGAGTGCCATGCCAAAAAAGGTCAACGGAAGAGGGAGAAATCCCACTGATCCTGCTGTTTTGGAAATTAATAAAGTTTTTGAAGATGCGGGATTTGATTCGAGTTGGGTGAGTTCGTCTGAGAAGGGATTCGTACTGGTTCGTGAAGGGAGACATCAGAGTCGAGATGGCCAGTCAAATAGTACTCAACTTGGTCGTGCTTCCAGCAGTGGTAGTAGGGATAATGGCTATGGGGAACCCGCACCCTCCCAAGCTGCCGTTGTTGCTGATAATCCTCCAGAGATGACCAGACCCTGGAGTGGTGCAAAAATACAGCTTGAAGAGCTCAACAGACTAGATTATGAACAATTCGGTTGGGCAATGTTCTATAAGGACTATGATTTGTTCGAGAAATTGAAGCAATAATGGGTATAGAGGCTTTGGTTGGATCTTGGTCTTTTTTTGGGTGAGCTACGGGTATTGGGTCTCTATGATTCTGTATGTCGAAATACCTGGGGAAGGGCAACGTGAGATATACCTCGCGCTAAGCTGCATAAGCAAAAATCCCGTATCTCACCCAAAAAAATATCAACTACTAGCCTATGGCACAATACTAAAATAATTCTACTTAAATGCTGGTAACATTTCATGCTGAATGGCTTTTACATTAGACGCTTAATTTTTGTATATTTTATTCAGGAATCAGATCGGATAATATTGGGGGAAACAAAAATTTTGAAAAAAGTTCATCGCCTCATATCGATTAAGGAAACCGTTTTGAAGATTAAAGTGATGGAATTAGATAGAGGAGTACTTTTTGAAAATTAGATTATATGAAATGATAAAATAGTTACTGTCTAATTGTAATTAAATAATGAAACAAGTTAATTCCTGGTTGGTTCCCTATCTTTAGTTTATTAGTATATGGCCAGTTATGACTAACTGTATTTATTAAAAAAGAAGTAAATGTATTATTCCTCTCAAGCTCAAGTGATGTTTTGAATTTTGTTTCGACCTTGACAGTGAAAAGTTGAACATGTCTCTTTGTCATCATAATTTTAGTAGATTCAAGTCTTAAACTAAAAGTATCACTAATACTTATAAAATAAGTGTACAAAATTTAAGTAAAGTTTTGATTGTGAACCACAGTAATGAATTTGTTTTTAACTTTAGACGAAACTCAATAAAGTAGATTAAACGGAATGAATCACAATGCAGAATGGGTGATTATTGATTGCATGCGTCAAAACAGGGGGTTGTAAGAGGATGATTTTTTTTAAATTTTTATTTGTAAGTTGGGGAGAAATCCAATGTTAGGTAAATGGCCATCTCTACATCCGTTTGCACATTTTCATTTCCGTACTTTGTGTTCAAATGGAATTCACATATATTGTTTTGACCATTATTATTGGGAGGAGAGCAGGAGTGAGAAATAATTCATTATACTTTATTCGATCAAAATGTACCATGTATCATGTAGAAAATCCATTGAATCCCTCCTCAGCAGATAGAATCACCTGATGAATACTACAAATATTGTCTAAATTACCAATCCCTATATTTAAATACGGTTGAATTAATGATAGAAATATGCAGCTTGAGATTGCAGGATGGCTTGAAAATTCTATAGAGAAAGGTGCATATGAGGTGTGTATGAATGAGTGACTACGAAAATCCGACCAGGATGCGGATGTAGTTAGTCTACAATTTAGATGGTAAGGGTAACATCCACCCGAGGTAGAAATTTCAATGTTTTGCTATTCACATCGTTCATGGTCAAGGTTATGAAGTTAGTATGAGTGTATTGTAGACGCTTTTTGCTACATCTCCAAACGTTCTTGGTACACATAGTTAATATCAGAAACAGGAAAATCGCTAATGAAAATAGGGTTAAATTTCTACACATTGCTTTATTTGCCCTAGCCTATTTAAGTACCATTTGATTTTGTCAAAAGTTTGCTTTCCTAGCTTAGAGAATTCCATTTCCCATCCGTCAGTTTGATTTGGACCTTAGCTTGTGAGTGATGCTGATGATAATGCGATTATTATGAGCATGAATACTAATACTACTGGTGCAAAGTTATATATTATTTGTATCATCCTCAGACCTCAGGTGATGAAAGATCCTGGAATGGAAATGGCATAATTTTGCCATTCATGCATGGTGTTAGTTTCCGTCGTGTAGAAACTCTTGGGACGAGGACGTCCTAGGGAAAGTTGACACTGAAAGTTTTCATAAACGGAGTAGCATCGTTTATCTCAAAATGCTCCACTAGGCACACACCAAGCCGTACATGATGGGATGTGCACAAAGTAGATCATTGCCTTTTATGCCTTATACTATGTACTAGGGACACACCACAAGTTAAAACTAGAAGTCTTTAAAAAATGTCCTCAACGATACGAACAGACCCCTTATCTGTCATCCTAACCCATAGCCTAAGCTTTAGCTCAAAGGCCACATATATTATTTCACCTTCCTGCATAATACTCTGCATCACCCAGTAAAATACAAAAAAATTTAATCAATTTTATAACGATAGCGAAGTCACTACTACGTTTATGAACAAACTTATGCATAAGTTTCATAGCTTAAATATTACATAATAGAAGAGTAGTTATGGATGGAAAATATGTGTTTGAATTGTAGAATAGAAAGAAGATCGATGGAAAATGAAATTGAGAGAGAGGATACACGGATGAGTTTGCTAACATAGACAGAACGTGATAGATGATTTGTTTTATTATTATTATTTTGCCTCTAGAATATCTCATTACACAAAGATAATCATTAATCTCTTTCTTCCTAACTCATAATTTTACATTTCTACAATATTAGAATAATAATAATGTATGCAGAATAACATTTTATTACATTATGTTACATATTTCACATTACAATATTTATTTCACATGTTGATATAACAGGTATATATGTCTGTGTGTCATGGGAAAGAAACAATTGTTTAATGATGTGCTGTCTGTATATACTATCCATTGTGTGATTAATACTGCATGTAATACTTAAAACTTTCTCTTTCAACTACAAATATGGATCTATGAGATTTTTTTTTTATTTTTTTTTATTTTTTTTGACAATAAACTACAATAAAACGATGCAAACTGGATATCAATCTTTCTTTCTGAGACTTTCAGATTTTAAAATGGATCTTTTCATATTACACACAGTATATATTAGTATGTAATCTTTTACAGAAAGTTGATTAAAGAATCAGTTAGCAGATGTAAAGGTGTAACTTTCACTAATTTTTAAATTTTGTACACCTGAGTGCAAATAATATTATGCTAAATTTTGAAAGAATTAGATTGATGCTTTTTTCGCCCAATTTTTGTATTTAGTTCCCAATTTATAAAATTTTAAATTTCTTAAAAAAAATCATGCTTCTTGTTTCTTCTTTCCAGTTTGCATTGTTAATCTAAAATCTATACCTGGATTTGTGTATTTGTTCTGAAACAGTATCATGCATTATGTGTAGATGTATATATGTACTTGAACGAGATCACGACACCAAAACCAAAACGCTAACGAAGACAATGATGTGCTCTTCTCGCAGACTAACGTAAAACCTTTGCAGCCCTTTAGGCATTAAAATCATCAGGTAATGCCAATATTTAGCCTGGATAAAATATGGCTATCGAAATCATTTGCAACGTTAGTAGCTTGGTTTAATAGCCTAAGAAATACCAATAGTATGTATAATCTAACGGCATATATTTTTACATCAAATAATGAAAGCATACTTATTACTTTATTATAATTTTAATACTCATTGCCATTACTACTTCCATGTGTTTTTCGTTATATTCTGAAATTATTACTTTTATGTAAAATATTGAAATTTTAAAGCTTCAAAACCTTGTAAATCCTGACTTTGGTTACTGGATAGGTATAACTCTCGACTGTGTCTTTGTCAAGCCAGTGTCAAGATAATTTATTTTCAAGGTATTAATAATCTTAACTGATGTTTCATTTACCTTGACAAAAATGTTCACATGCACAAGAATTAAGACACCGCAAGACAAGGACACATAAATATACATTATGGAATTACATACATATTTTTAACTTGACAAATACATCTATCCTGCTAATTTGGTGAATAATCTTAGAATTATAGTGTTTTAGCACATTTCTGCATTCCTAAGTCAATTAAACCCACGATCATAATTCTTTGAAAATTAATTCATAATTCTACACTGACTGCCATGTTTATTACTAAAAACGATTCTGTATGTTTGAGACAATTCTAAAGTTTCCAATTGTGTACAACTGTAATTTGTTGTATTTGAAAATGCGAATGTGTTCTTAAGTTTTCAACTGCATGAAACTACACTAATTCTGGTTGCTTTTAATTTGACTGTAAATGATAGGAAATGTTTCACCATAAATTTATGTGTACACGAGTACGATAAGGGTAAATGTATGTTGTACAGTTAGTTAGTTGTGAAGTACATTGTACAAATATTGCATTACAACACAATAATTTTATTACCTATGTCTACTATATGCATTGAATTCTTGAAAATTAAATACTCACCGTATTCCAATGATGAAAACTGACCTTTTGATCTTTCGACACGTCTTTTCATTACGGGAAACAAATAAACATGCACATTTGATGATTAGGTTAGATACACATCTACGCTTAAACATAAGGGAATATTTTTATCACATCGAGGAGGAAGGAAAAGTGGTGATGATGATTGATTGGATTGGATTCCTAGTTCGTTTCAAGTTAAAGGTAGTATTTTTCAAGGGGTAGTACACTGGGACTGGTCAAAGGTAATCAAGAAGGTTAGGGTTTCAACTTTTTGGTAGGTAAAAGGTAAACATGAAAAGGTTACACAAGGTCAACATATATTGTACAGTTGGTGAGGTATAAATAGTAGTTAGGTTCATGGGATACGTATAGATGATTTTGATTATTTGTAAATGGTTTTATGTAGATGATTCGCAAGTGTTATGTCGATGGAGAAAGGACTTGTTGTGATGTAGCCCGAGAATAGATGAAGCTACGTTGGACTGTCCCGAATCGGTTGAAGATCGAACTCCACGAAACACCGTCGTTTGTAAAGTTCGTTTCCACTTATCTTGAGTTGTCTTCAACTTCAATAGCCACGTATTCTGTGGAACGAAGCACAAAATAAATATTTTCTTACGTAACAAAGCATCAATGACACTAGGGTGGGAGAAAACGTCAGGTCTTCTTAAGACTTTTAAAATGTTCTTACTAAATTAAATAAACTAGTTGTACATTAAACTAAACCAATATGAATTAGAAAGAAATAAGCTAAGAATGCTTTTGAAGCGCTTCTTATACCTTACAAGCGTTTGGAAAAGTCATGCCTCTGCAGTTTATTCTGTCTTTGGAAAACCTTTACCTTTAAATAGTGTTGGGTAATATGAACCCTTGTAACACTCATCAGTTGCAACTTAATCAATCATAAATCAAAAATTTTAGTCCACACGTTAAAATATTAAGGGTTGGGTAGGGTTGAAAATTAAGCCCGTATTGAGTCAGCAGTATTTGACGCTGCATGATTTTCCTATTAGGTATATTATTAACACCAACCATAGCGTAATTGTATGAAAAACACCCTAACATTTAAAAAATAATAAAAATTTTGAATACAATTAGCCAAGGAACAAAATGCCCGGAATTAAGCACCCTGGCTGAAATAGAAGACACACACTACTGTCAATTCATCTACTTCAGCAAATCCTCTACTTCAAAAGTGTCTTATGCAACGAGGTAACCCTATAAGAACCGTGTAAAAGTAAAAGAGTTCTAGAGTTTCTACCCTATTTCATAGAAAAGTTTAGTAGCTTGAGCGCATCGTGAAATTACAAACTGTCAATGCTAGACAAGTAAAACTAACAAGGCTAGACATAGTACTTAAAAATATAATTCAATATGATCTTTTGTAATTGTTTTAGCACCCGTCTCTTTCAATTTTATCGTACTGGATGGGAAATACAGAACATCATAATAAATATAGGTTGCAAAAGCACAACAGATATTTTCAGATGAGTTGAGTGTAATACGGGTAACCCTATTGTATGCTTGGCATTACACGAAGATGAAACTTTATTAACTTTCTACTTGCAACGGGTGTAATACAACTTTCCTTGTTGAGTGCTGCATAACTTTCTGAAAATTGAGGTAGACGCTGTCTTATTTGATTTTTTCAGTGTCTCTGACCCTTTTACTACAAGAGCCTTTGATAAATTCACATGCAAATAATGTTAAGTCTCCTAGAATTACTAATTACTAGTGAAGGACCTCTTATTAGTAATTAATAGGGCATTGAGATCATTAACAATATTACCTATGTTGAAACGATGCATCTCGCCAAGGTATATAATTTCAAGCTCAATTTCATACAGCTTTCAAATGACTACTCTTTCGTTTATCAACAACATAATACATAATAACTTCCTTCGGCGTTTTATATACATTAATAATTTTTTCCATATAAGGAGGGAAACGTATGGTGAGGGATCATTTTATCAAGACTACGTGTAAAAATGTCCAAACTTGCTAACTGGTATCAAATTAAGTTCGTTAGTTACAAAATATCTTCCTGAGGTATCTGAAAATATCTTCAGATTTCTAGTTGAGAAAGTTCCTGTAGGACTTATTTACAAATTTGGTTGAATGAAGGGATTTTACGTGTCCTAATGCTTTATTATGTGCAGATTATAACCTGTATAAACATACTTTGAAAATATAATGGAATAGTAACAAAAAAAATAAGTCGAAACACACTTGACTCAAATTTTGACATATTGTTACATCTTGTTTACAGTTGTTAGGTGTACGCTTGATGTATTAAAGTTTTAAAGCTCTTTGGATCATAAAAAAAGGATCAAAGGATTTATGTACTGCGTAGGAATAAGGGATTGACAATTTTGTTCCTATCCTTTGTGACAAGGGAGTCCTATCAGTTTAGTATTGAAATTCAACGAATTTCAATATTAAAATAACTTTCGTTCCTTATTTAATACAAGTATCAATGTCTATTCATTCTGTCATAAGCAAAGTTGCAAAACAACCTAGGTAGTTTAATAAGAAACTTCATATAAATTCATAGAAAGAGTTTGCTCTTTGAATGCGTCAACGTGAAGGATATTGCGATATTGCGTAGTACGATGTTTTTTGATAGATTTTCGAATTATCCAAAAGCGTGAATAATTCTCACGTTTCATTCTACTGAAAGAAAACAACCATCTTAGAAGCAAATTGCTTATAAGATTCTTCTCAACTTGTTTGCAGAAATTTCATAGATAAAACTTGTAAGAGTTTCAATATCCTCTTAATGTTTTCCACGAAATAGTAATTAGAGTGGTTTTATAGGTCTAAAAAGATTCTGGCCGGATTTGTGAAGATCTTCAGAAAACATTGAAGCGTAAAGGAATTCAGGGTTACTTTTAATGGCAAAATCCTGACTAAGTGAAAAAATACGTTTGCTCTAGTTTTGATAAAGGTCAAAGTTAACATTCTTGAGAAAGCTTGACTGCATACGAAAGGATTAAAAGGGCTTTTTTAAGTTTTCTCCCTTCTTTTCCGGCAATCATCACGTTAACACAACAATAAACACCTAATCTGATTTAGACAAGCATTTAAAGAGTGAAATTAAGCCAGCCCAATGCCCACGAATTCCAAGTCAATATTCGTTAACAACAACACCCTTAACCAACAAAAGGAGAAAACTTTGTAGGACTGAATAAAGGAGAGAGAGAGTGTGTGTGTTTTTGAGCTGTTTTTCAACATGTCATAAAAGATTATTGAGAATAAAGTTTTGTCCAATTTATAAGTTATGAAGGTATAATTTAAATACTATATTCAATTTATATGAAAATTTGTAGGATGTCATGCAAACAGCATTAGATTGTTATTTGTTAACTTAAGTTTACTTCCGTGCTAAGGGACATTGATGATAAAGCATTAAAGCATATTATACAATTGGAATAAATCACCATTCTATTTTATATACCGTATTTCCCAGTATAAACCCCCCCCCCCGGAGTAAGTCCCCCCCCCAAAAAAAAAATATGTAGCTTACACAAAAAGCTTCTTTCAACAGTGTTTTCAACTAATTTTATGCAAATGAACAGAAAAGAGCCATTAAATTTTTTTAATCTATATTTATATATATATAGCAATGTAAATTATTTGGTGAGTTGTGTTAAAAAATCCAAGTTTTGTCTAGTAAATTTGAAAAAAAATATATTTGAAACATTAACTCCCCCCCGGAATAACCCCCCTCCCGGAATAACCCCCCTACCCCGAATATAACCCCCTGTTTTGGAGGGTTGAAACAATAACTCCCTCGGGGGTTCTATACCGGGAAATACGGTAGTTATGGATGGGGACAGAGAAATGTGTCATCGATATTAAGATTGTATTTTCCTTTTGTGTAGTTGTCTTGTGTAAGATTTGCTTACATATATGGACAAGGGAGGATGCTGGTTTTGAATTGTATTCTTGGTTGAATGTGCTTTATTATTGTATAATAGGAAGGATAAGCCTCTAGTCTAACCCCTCTCTGAGCAATCACTGACTTAAAGGATGCTAAAAAAGATTATATGAAAAATTCCAAAATATGATGAGTACTGTGTACTACTACTACTATTGTGGAAGGATGAAAGGACTTGGAAGTTAGACTTTTCTGAAAAGTTGTCTTTTGAAAGAAGAAAAGTGGATTTTTTGCTCTTTAGAAATTTCGAGAAAGTAGATAAGGTTTTGATGTGAAAAGGAGAAAAAGAGATAGAAGGGAGATCATGAGAAGTCGATCATCTTGATAATACCCTTGTGGGCTCAGGTAGGTACTTTTTGCAAGTAACAATAAGTGGGTTGAGTCTTGAGTAGTAAGGATATACAGTGCAGTGGAGCTTGGGAAAGTAGCTTAGTACTTCTCAAAATGGACGGGAGCATCCAGCAACTTTTTAATATTTAGTTTAATATTAAAAGCCAATTTTTTTCACAATCAAACAAGGTTTATACTTTGATCAAATTACAAACTTTTACAAGGTTGATGGGTTATTTATTTATTGGTATGAATAAATAAGCATGATGTTAAGCGTTTATATGCCCTTCGGGCTGTACAGAATTTTCTACTGATTTTAAGCGTTCTAAAAAATACCCACTTTTGCATAAGAATTTTGTTCGGAGGTTAAAATCATAATTATTGTTTTTTGAGCAATGATTAGTCTTTCGGACCTTATTTCAAAACGGACGTCTACGAAACTTTGTATTTTCATGCTTCAGACAAAATAAAGCTAAATAAATAACATCAAATATTTCTCAATATTTTAAATATTTGATGAAAAACGTAAATCTAATTATTTACGTAAATATTTTGACTGATTTTTTAAAAATTGTTTTTGAGTGCTTTCAAATTTTTTACGGAAATTTTTCGGGGTTTTTACATCACAAAGGAAATAAATGTTTTGGGGGTTTTTCATAAATAAATATCTCAGGTACGCTAATTACTAATAATATCCTATTTCATATTAGAATACGAGAATACGGTTTCAAATATCATTAACAAAGCGCTTACTAAATTGTAATTCTGTGCAGTTGGTCTGTACCGAAGCAAAGCCTCACTTTTTTACAAAATATTTATATGAAAGATTGGTTTGATTGGGGTTTGTATCCCTTCCAGCTTCCAAGTATAAATTCTGAATGGAAAATCAAACTTTGTGCATGCTCCAATATGAAAAGGTTCTTTTGTGAAAAGGAAAGAGGATTGAGAAGAAGTGGGTAAAAAGATAGTAATAATAATAATCACAATAGTAAAAAATATAGTTGAGACAAAGTTATGGATTGATAGATCACGTCGTCTTCCTGCTTTCCTTCATATCTCTCTTTCTTAAACATACTTTTATCCTTTTTACATCCGTTTCAAGCTAATGTCTGATTCCCTATTTCAATCCAAATACTGTATTACTATGATCTATGATAAAATGGCTGAAGTAAAATCTCTTAGCAATTTCAAATCATCACTTCCTGGTGATCAATGCCAATTTGCCAATTGTGAACAAAATGTCAGCTTTTATCGGAAAATATTAATTCAAGTAGGCAGCTGTTGAGATTGACCTTTAACCACGGAGTACAAACAAAATTTGACGTAGTTTCATTTTTTTTAGGAAAAATGCATCCTGGATTAAGTCGAAAAACTCATTTTAGAAGAAAAGTAGGGTCTATCTTAGAAATGTTTGTTTAAAGGGCCACTTGTACTTGAACTGTAATTTTTCTACGGAAAGAGATAAGTGTTTTTTCAATGAAGCTTGATAAGAATTAATTAATTAAATGGGAAAACAACCATCTCAAATCTCAAGGGCCACTTAAAATTTCTTCTTAAGGGATATCCAAAGGCTGTAATAAACTTAAGTATTTTAGTTTTTTATTAAAGATCTACAAGAAACACACATCCCCTCGTTGCTTATGGGTTGATATTCAGTACGTATACCATATCATATTGTATATACAAATGTTGTATATTATGTGCTAATTAAATAAATCTAACTTTAATAAATATTAGTTTTGTTAATTTTGATCTGGAAATGAAATACCTAAAACTGACCCGAATTAAATCAAATATTATATGCTAAGAAGATAAAAGAAAAGACTTAAAAAATGAATAATCCAATATTTTGACATACCTTTATTTGTTCTGCAGGGGCTTGGAAAGTATGGACAGCAATGATTTGTTGAAATCGGTTGAGTGAAACCAGGACGAATGCAAAGTCAAGTTTAGCAGATGAACTTTCTCCTTCGCCAATGTCATGAATAAAAAACCGATCTAAAGATATAGGTTGCCGATAGACAATATACCGATGGTTAGTCTCGGAACCACCCCCAACGACACTGCTACTTTTTCCGCACGCACTCTGCCAATTCTCTGTCAAAGAGGATTTCTGCAACAGCCAAAAGCCCCAGAATGTAACACTCTCAGTATATTTTATTTTATTATGTTTATTTTTATGCGAAACAACGTTTATACATGCATCTACTACACTCCCAACATGTTAAATTGAATTCATGCAAAGGACAAACATGAGATTCCTTTTCCCATCTTTTCCACATTCATCATCGTCAACTTCAATTTAAAGTAAAATCGAGAAAGGTTACTTTAGTCTGTTGGAGCTCTTATTCCTTATGCATTAAAAGCCCTAGAATGCCCGATGCATCTTGCATCACGGTCTCTACATGTTTACTATATCACTTTTTATTCCATAAAAATATAAAAATCTCAACAAGATACCAAAAAGCAGTTTTGGAAGAAATGAATTTTTGATTTAGTTATGCAGATCAGATTTTCTACTTTGGTTAAAGACCGTTTGAAGTCCTCAGGGTTGAAATTCTATAGAGAATTTTCTAAAAGAAAACTTGCCACAAAGTGGTATCGAAGAAATGTAAATGAAAATTAAGTCAACAGCTGGAAGAATGGAAGGGGTATGTGTTACAACGTTACAAGTCACAACTTCAATTTCCGTAGGTCAACATGAGTGCCCGACACAACTGATGCTCACTTGACGTAATACTATTCGCTCTTTCCTTCGTTTTTATATAAAAGTGACGCTAGGCTAGCTCTTGTTGTACTTGCTTCATGTGGAAGTGGTGGTTGTGAGTTAAACTGGATAAATGCACTTTTAGCATCAATCATGTCATCCAAAGAGATCGATTCGTTTCATTCGCGAAGATGGAACGTGGATGCTATATTTTAAGTGTAGGTTGTCGAGTTAGAATGCTTTCAAGATCTTTTACTCTGGTCGAAATGCGTGTTTTACAGACATTTCTCATTTTTAGGGGAAAGTCGTGTCTCATATTATTATGTGTATCATACACTATGTTATGCAGTCTTTAGGGTACCCTTACTCGTACTATCAGTATGGAAAGTAATAAGGTTGACAATGACAGACTGACTGACCTTCTTGCTGAGTCCCTTTTTCCTTCGAGTGATGAGTAACATGTCATCAAATAGGATGACGTAGCATTCGGAAGGTTTTCCTGTGTCCCATAGTTGTAGAAGTCCCTCGTGAATTATTTGACGTCGAGGTGAAACCACGATCGAATCACATGGCTGCCGTCCCAGGGCCACTCTGAGGAAATCTGGTACCCATGTCTAGTAAATTGTAGGAAATAGAATCAGACAACTAAATTACATGTCGTTTCCTACATTATAAAAGTACAGTTTTCCAGGGAAATGTTAACGAATTAGTTAGGGTTATTCTCGTTATCATCAGTTCATGAGGCATGATGAGTTCTATTCAGAAATGTGTAATATATTGCGTGACGTCTCAAGTTGACTTTTGACCAGTTATAATGTTAGGCGTGACAATTATAGAGATAGACTATACCCTTCCTTTCGATTTTTGATGTATCAAGCGTTCAAGCGTATACAAAAAACCGTTACTTTATCAACAGTTATAAAATAAAATAAATTGTAAGAAAAGCAGAGGTGGAGAAAGAATCTTAGTAAACAGGAACTCTTCAGTGATTAATCGATTCTTAACCATATCATGAAAATTTTAATTTCAAGTTTTGTAGGTAGAAAATAGCCGGATGGTTAAACTATTAAGTTTCATTTTACAGCATATGAAATCTTATAAGATGGTATTAATATTGCATCTGCACACAGGGTACGTAACATGTGTCACTGGTTAGTTGGTAGTAAGGTCATGATACTTTCTTATGACACGACACAATCCATGTCAGTGTGGATTTTATGTGCTTGTTCTTTCCTTCCTGTTGCACACATGGGGATTAAGCGGACTAGTATTGGGAAAATCCAAGACAGGATTCGAGTGGTGGCAGATGTGACCATCGGAAGTAAATCCAAGAATAAAAGAAAATAATAATAACAATGAGTGTCACAAACCAAGGAACATAACTGTAATAATGACACTGACACTGTCCCCAGTTCAACCAGATGCAACAAACCCATGGACATAATAATACTATTGGGTAGGGTATAATGATGGGGATACACAAGTGTCCATGTCTGCAAGGGTGACAGCCTATTTCTTTCTCTCATCTTGATCTCATGTTATCCCTTAGTACATAATACCTTAGATACACATACTGTCAATTCTAGTTTAAGTTTTGATCCCTTAACATCCATAAGAATCTGTGTGGGAAACACTAGTGTTGGAAAAAATGAGACCGTATAAAAATATCCAAGTTATGCTTTAAGCACAGTTTACTTTACTATTATATACTACCTAGATTATCGGTCTGTAAGACTACTATATGATTTTGCAAAAGAATATCTGCAAAATTTCCTCACGAACGATCAGCAGTATTTGTGTGTTGCTTTGTCACATCGGATCACACCTTTGCTTCACCCCTTTGTAGTCTTTGGTATGACACGGTACTGAGAAAATTGATAAAAAAATAGTATGCCATGCTATGTCACGTCAGCTTGGATCTTATGCTCAATCCAATCAATTTTTTTCCAAAATATCTTACTTTACGCGTCCCTTTATAATATTTTATATGAACTATACATACGTACACCTGGACTTTTACATATGAAAAGAGATTCAAATTTATAGCTTAGCTGGTGGGAAAGAGAGACTGAAGATGAGGAAGGGAAAAGGGATAAAAGTTTCTAAACTAGATTGTAAATAGGAAATTCCTCCTACTATGCTTTGTTATAGAATTATTGATTCTCAATTGAAGTTATGAGATATTCTCTTGAAGGGTTAGGTTCTTATCTTATCTTTATTGTGTCTTTATCATATTCATTGCTTAGGAATCTTAAGAGACGAAAAGGGTAAGTATCAGAAGGAAATACTTGAATTAATCAAGCACTCTTTTCTTCAAATAATCAAATTTACAGCCTAACTTTATTCTATTTACGATTGTGGATTTTTACGATGACTTTACTAATAAATACATTTTGTTAAGGGGCTTACTTAAATTTTACATAGAGCTTCTGATAATAATCAACCCCATAGCAAGTATTACAAATTTTTAAATCAAGTTACCTTTGGTTCCATTTCCAAAATTGATGGCCATACGATGTTCCTCTGAATTTCGAGTAGTCTTTCAAAGTTTTTCAACCATCGCATCTTATCATCCAACTCACCTGTTAATCAAGTACAAACTTTTCTAGAGAAGCATACTCTTTTACCCTTTCAAGCAACAATTCATTTCATGGATTAAATGTTCATATTTGTACGGTAAGTCAAAATATGTATGAAAAACAGGGCAATAAGCCGAAAAAGGTGTATTGTACACTTTCAAGACCCAATACTTGGATCTTGGATTTTTAAATATTGAAATATCTCTGTGGTCTTACAATAATCCCATGAGACATGGAAAATATTTGAAAACCGTCTAGTAATCCTATTCCAAATGATGTGGAAGGAAACAGCCTTGGAGGCGTCTAGATTTCTTCAATATGTAAACTGTGTGAAGTTAGACAAGACTACAATTTTGGGTTCGTCTTCCACCCACTAATCTTAATAAAGATCATTTAACTTTTGGAATGTAAATGACTACTTTCTATTTGATCATCATGAATGTGTGTACTCTTTATTTCGATAATTGGGTAAACGTTGCATGAATGTTTCCTTGAAACGTTCTGTTTTATTATAGACTTTGGATTTGTCTTAATTAAACTAATAGCTATATAACTACAAGAAACTTAAGAACTGTAAACAACTTGAACATAGTAACAGTAACTACTATGAGCAAGTTTGCCTAACTCAGTGAATTTGACTGAGCTGGATACTTTAACTATGCTTCATTTAATTACTTTATCTAATCGTTACTTCCTTTCAGCGTAATTATAAGAGTTTCTCTTACTTCCCATTTCCATAAATTATCCTCGAATGTTTAATTCAAGACAAACTACTTTCTGAGTAGATTGTGTTTTAATGAAATCTGCTCAAAATCAGTCAAGCGATAACACTTATAACTAATGGGTATTTTTCCCTTTAACTTATTTCTTGTCCAAAATAAAAAGGTGACTGGGAAAATGTATGTCCTTTTAAAATTGCTTTCTTCAAGAGGAGCAGGAAATTGTGCAAGATATTTAATAAGGATCATGAATCCTGAACTAGAATTCAAGTATAAGACGCATTCAAAACAAGTTTGAGAAATTATAAGCTAATCAGCTAAGACCCCAACCACCTCTTATCTTTTGTTGAAGAAAGTTATATATTCATTACATACTTCTAAGAATAGAAAGTCAAATAATGTAGTTAGAGAAATAGTGATAGACTTACGAATAGAATTTTCCTGGATTTCAAGAATTTGTGAGATGAGTTCTTTCTCTTGGGGCTCGTTCGTCCGACTCTGAATGTCTTTGAGGATGAGGGGCACTTTCATCAGGTGCTGGACCGGAGATACAAGGAGGTCTGTTAACTGCAACTTCTTGCATCTTGGGTCCTTCATGCACAACTGTCAAAGTTAGGAAAAAGTTAATTTAATTTGTATAAAACAATTTGCAGCAGTGCAGTATTATCCTTATGAAATGTTTGAGGTGTTTATTCTTCTCGTAGCTAAAATTTAACTGTGCCACGGTCATACTGAAGATTTTTTAATCGAAATTCCCATTTTTCATAAAACTAGAAAAAAGGGATGACACAATATAGTGATGCATATATCAAGATCAAAAAACACATCACTAAAATTGTACGTCCTTACGTAGGTGTATCAAACGGATTTTCATACTGATTATTATAATTTCGGGGAAAACAAGAAATGAATCTTTTTTAACTGAAATACATGGAATCCAGGAGTACATCAAAGTATTCCGTTCTTTCATCTATTACAAAAAGAATATTTCCATTCTCCTCTTAGATTAGCAGGATTCATTGCATACCAATGATGACTCTATCTGTTCTTTGTGTGATAATCACTTGAATGCGTTGTGAGGATTTTGGACGCATGATGATGGTTTAGGGTTTCATATTCGGTGTAGAAATATTTTTGAGAAGAATAATACTCATCTTCAAAATGTACAAGTCCTACATAAAAGAACGCTTTTCAGAGTAGGCTGGCATTCATCTATAAATTCCGCACTAAATTTTACCGTTCTGTCGACTCGTGTGTGCATCGTTAAGAAATGGTTTTAATAAAGGATTGGGTAGAGATGTGTGATTTTATAGGACAGTAGTGTGTTTGATCTTGAAAGAGGTTAGTAGTGGTAATGTTAGTGAATTCAGGCTAAACTTTCTTATGGTCTTACTAACATTAAGAATTGGTCCATAACTTCTCTCAAATACAACTCAACCACATCCAACAGTTTAAATGATATTCTACATAATTTTTGAACAGTACGGACTCTAGGAAGGTACTAAAGCTGGGCTGCTTTCTCTTTCTGAGACTCTCATCTCGAGTGAAAGGGAGGAAATACATTTGTCAACTTCAAACTCAAAATTTTATATCCTCTTATTTTTCATTGTCAACTCAACCATTACTGTTTAACATATAATCACACAATAATTATTTCATGCTATGGCTTATTACAAAAGGGCTGCAAACAACCATGTTGATGACAAATGAGTGTTCAAAGCCGATGTTCCGAAGTTTTTGAATTGCTTAACATTCCATAGCATTAGCTACAACTTAAAATTTACCTTATCTGAATATATTTTATTTGGACCGTACTAGTATAAATTTCCCCGTACGTATATAAGTACGTAAATTACTCCCGGTCGGACTACCACGTCTGTACAGCTAAATAAGTATTGGGCAACCAGAGAGAAATTTTTTTCCAATTTTATCATTGTGGCACTACTATATTTCTTATAGTTCTTAGTACAATTCATAATTGAAATAACTCTAAGTAATGTATAATAATAATAACCTGAAGAAATGTCTTTACTACCCGCATGCAGGTATTTCTCGCGTGCGTCACAAAAAGTAAACTGACGTAATCGAGACATTTAAACAAAATTCCCGTGCGATTGCACGAATGGCTCATACCACTCACTCATATAAATAACGAGATGAAAATGTATGAATTCACCCTGGGCCTGGTGGATTTCACTTTGTTCGAGATCTCTGATGTTCATTCATCTACGCAAGGGTTTATGTATTTTTATAAATATGTAAGTCAAAGATATAACATAGTCTTTGATGCAAACTCCCTAAACTTAAATATGTATTTTATAATACTCCCCTAAGTAAATTATTAAAGCTGTGGTGGTTTTTCACAACTATTTTAATCCATTAAAATCTTCCAAGTGGAAAAAGGGTGAAAACAGAATGACAGCTTAGGAGGATCTTCCTGTACATGTAGAATTTCTATAAATATGTCTGAAGGATCCAGAAGCTTTAACCTGTTATGTGGTATTTCATTCTCATAATGTATTATGTCTGTCTAATGTGTCTTCTGACTAATTACTCTACTTTTTGAATAGATTGGTAACTTAAGAAGACCTAACATCTTTCATATCCACACTGGATATTCTAACTCAGATGTTCAGTTCTCTTGTGAACTTTCCTGTCTGTCTAATATTCTTGTGGTTTCTTCTCGGATTATTATTAAGACGTATGCCGTCAGAATATTATACCTTTCTACGTGGGTATTTCGGTATCAACAGTTTTCAAAGCTACTTCTAGCTCTGGGAATAGTTTTGGTTTTAGTATCTCCTGGGATAAAGGGTAAATACCATTATTGCTACAAAGGTGCTGGTGGTGGTCCATTGATATTGTGATACCCTACCGCATTTAAGTTTTATGTTTGTTTGCTAAGCCCCTAGTATAGTCCTCCCGAAGGGACTTTCCTCAAGGTTAACACTTACATTTCCTTAGAAGAAGGTTAAGGGTAGGAGGTATCTTACCTTCTCAAAGTCACAGAACTCTACGTGACGACGTAGTGTTTCCAAGTAGTTGAGTGCGTTGATATAGTTTAGAGCATATCGGTGATATGCTTGTGATACAGCTCGAGCTTTGCTACTCTGAAAGTGAAAGTTGTAATTTGAAGTTATATACGAATGTTTATAATTTAGTTAATGCACCAGCGATTGTAAAAAGAATGGAATTTCAGTATGGAACCAATTGTAGGCAAGCACTTACGGGCTCAAACAACTTTGCGAGCACTTCAGTAGTGACCAATTCCCCTAAAGAGTCAGTAAGGGTAAGCAGTAGATGGATAAACTCTTTGCAAAACGCATAAGTTACAGCACACAGCTCATCCAAATTTCCAAAAAGTAGCTCGGGCTCAGCGTACATCGCAAATCCTTCCACTTGTATCCGCTTCAGTGGTTCCATGAAAACCTAGATATTTCGTGTGGATTCAAAACTCATTTTATTCTACAACAAGTTCCAACTCAAGCCTGTCCAATCTACGTACTTAAGTTATTTTCCTCAAGTCAGTGTCAGTCATAAAACCACTTCACGTTTCGCACAATAATATCCAACAAAGTTGTATAGAACTACTTCAACCAGAAGTGATAACTATAGGGATTCCATCCCCCACTCGTACTCCTACAAGATACAGAAGATAGCTCAGCTCGTGATACTTTCTCCAATAAAATTCCACTCTTGTACAGCAGTCAATGGTTGGATTGTATTTTTTCATTAAAAATCCATTGTTTTCTACCTCACTTCAATAAACTTTGACCTATAATTATATCATAAATCTTTTCATAAGCTTTCTACGCATTATTGGAATCCTTGGTTATACTAAGAAAAAAAATACGTATTTTTCTGAACTCTGACTTTTGTTTTTATTTTCTACCCTGTTGTAAAACGTAGTACAGGGGATAGCAATAAAGTAATAATTAAACTTGGCCCCCAAGAGTTACAAAGGATAGTTCATCCTCAAACTTTAAATTAATTTTTGCTCTAAAGAACGCAAATCGTATTCAATTCGTTATTTTAAACAACAGCACTGCTTTTGAACGGTTCTTTAAGCAGAAAATAAAAACTAGAGCAAACATACACGTAGGACCGATCAACTTTTACTTTATTTTCACTTTTCTCCCTTTGTGAGAAGTATTTGCAGAAGAATCCTACAAAGTAGAAAGTACAACGGGTATTTTGCCTTTTTTACATGAAAAATAGAGATAATCCTCATACAACACATGGCATCCAGTACCAACCTTACGGACCCCACATTCCACTAAAAGGTTCTAGAAATGCAATTTAATGTAGTATTTATTTCCTTGTGTACTTTTCTCTTGTAGGTGTAGTTTAGCTCAAGCTAAGTTTTCATTATCAAGAGCTTCTAGAGTCATAACCGTCACGTCCAAATCCTTATGGCTTCCATTAAATAAAGACACACCTCAGGGAATAGAGTATAAGTTACTAGTTAACATTACAACTTCTCCTTTTTCTAAGGTTCCTCCAACGGGCTCAAAAGTTAAGCCATATATCTATTTTACTGAAACTCTTCTAACACGAATCTGGTACTTGGATGCTGATTTTTTACCGACCTATTTGAACCTAGAATAGAAGGTTACAGTTTAATAAAAATCTACTGCCTTGTTTGTCCCTCTTTGTTATTGTTTTTTACAAGTACATACATACATGCTTTTTAATTTAAAGTATTGTTCTGTAAAGATATATCTACTTAAGATCTAACTGAAAATTCCTCTAGAGTCCACTGGGTGCAAAGGTAACTTCAAATGTGGCCAATGTATCCACCCACTCTACTTAATGTATAAAATGTTATTTTCGACTCACCAAGAAAACTTTAAATCGTCAGAAGGTATCAACATCTCTGTAGGCTATCAAAAGTAGATTTTGTGATAGAAAGTAATTTAAAGTTGAGATTTAGCTTTACCAACGCACTCTAACTCTCTCGGATCCAATAAAACCCGAAAGTTTCTCAGCGTCGTAAAAACTGGGTAGAGACAAGGGTGTGAATATTATATGTTTCGTTTTTACTTTGAAAAAGTACCCGCATCATCAGGTATATTATTTTAGTACAGTAAATTGGTATAGGTGAACACGGACACGGAAGTCGAAGTCCAGTGTCCTTGAACATTGTATCCTTTTCTGCCCCAAAGCCCACATACCTACGTATGGATTCAAAGGTATTCATGTAAATAACAAGGTGTATCTTCCTTTTTGAAGTTCCATTCCATCGAGTTTTTTTTTACTTTTACAAGTTCCATTCCATCTGCATTCTAACTTTCTTCCAATATTTCTAATTCTTTGATGCGCAGTTAGGTACTTATATGTGATGATAAGAGCAGAGAGATGCTCTTACAGTATATTCAAAAGTCGTATTTCATCTAGAAAGAAGAGACTTTTATGTCCAACTGATGCTCATCGATTCTACTGTATCAGAGTAGTAGTTTCAAATTCTGTCCTTTTCATCTTAAAAAATTGTTTACACGCTATAAGTCCAAACTTGCTTCTTTTTTACATTAAGCCAACTTTACATAACATTAAATTAGGTACCTATCTCGAGTTGTTTGAAAATTTTAATGCGTATTTCTATCCTGAATTCTTATTTAGTCTTATCTCTACTCTTTTAAGAGGCTTAGTGCATCGTGTATTTTTTATCCTGAGTTGCTTATAAAGTGACAAGCCAGTTACACTACGACGTAGAAGAGCTTATCAATAGGATATTATATTACTATTGTTTTCTTGTAGAAAAATACTATCGAGCTTTTTTGACTACTTAGGATCATATAAACCCTTAGTACACTTCTTTGGCTTGACATGGGGACAGGATATATTTCTTTGATGGGGACTTACACATATAAGAAACTTTTCCTTTCGTTCAAAGTTTCTATAGAACACGCACACAAGCCCTTCTTTGTCTAAATGGATTCTCTAATTCTCTTAGCAAGATAAGTTAAAGGAAGAGGCTTTGCCATTCCTTAAATTGTCAGTAGTTTATACTTGATCAGAAGAAATAGATCTGTTTTTCTCGAATAAGGTACTGAAATATGAATATCTAAATATGAATGTCATTTAGGTACGCAATTTCCATCTAAATGAGATGTTTTTAAAATGAAAAAGGAATTTGAGAACTCCTGAGCCCTAAATAACGCATTAATATATAACTCTTCTCATATAGTACCAAGTACCAACAATAGTTAAAAGGAAATTCAATAATAAAAAAAACAGAGACTATTCGAAATGAGATTTCGGGCTTAAAATTCAATACGATGAAGAGAATATAATGGATCGATGACACAAAGAAAACTCTGCCAGATATCTTAATAACTTCCCCTTGAGTTCAGCTTATATGTTTTTTTAACCAGAAAAATACGGCTTTCTCTCTGCAGGATTCATACTTTGACTTTGTTGATGAGCTCTATATCAATGTTTGTATGGTCTGGTAGCAAAAGGTACTACCGTCAGTATATTGTGTTAGAGTCATCCCTATATATTATCTGTCATATGGCTTAGAAAAGCGATGAGATGATGTGATGTGATAGCTTTCTAATAATATTATCGTCCTTGTCGGAATATCAAGAAATAAATAAGTTTTCTGTAGAACTGTTCACAAACTATAGGTTAAATTTTGAAGGTATAAGATAGTAAGATAAGCTAAAACGTGGCGTGTCAATCACCGTCATGGAATAAAGTCTTGGTGTGATTTATGAACAGCAAGTCAGAAATAAAAACGTAAGGATTTAGACAAAGAAAGACTCACATTTTTCAGGACCATTAGATGATCATAAAGGAAGGAGCATTCGCTCTGGAATAAATCCCATAAGGCTTCCTTCTGTCTTAGTTTCTGTCGATGATCCGGATCCGTCTCATCCCCGCTGCTTTTTATTACACCCTGTTGTTGCTGTACAGTCCCACTGGTCTCTTTGGCATTTATCCCCTTTGTTGAGGATCCCCCAGGATCAGAACCTTTTATTTGGCTTGTGGAAGAAACTAAGGGATTTGAAGCATTCGCACTTGTAGTGACACATTTTGCAGCGTCTGAACTTCCAGGAGTTTCCGTTTCCTTCCCCTCCACAAGCTTTTCACTCATTGGGAATCCTTGATTACCTCTAAAGAGGGCTGGAGTGATTCGTCGCTCGAGGCAGCGATCGCTCATTGTTCTCATCAATCCCATTCGTTTCCTAACCAATGGCTTGGGCGGTGGAAGTGCCTTTGTAGGAGAAGGTATTCCAGGTATCGCCATTGAACTAGGCTTCTCTTGAAGAAATATGCTAGCACTGACTGATGTGGGACTAGCAGGTAGGATTGGTAACTCTGTAACTAGTGCTTTAGTAGTTACACTTGTGATGTTTGGTAGACCCTGACTAGTACCAGGTACATTTGGTAGATTTTCAGGTTTTGCTTTGAAGTCCGTAATTGATGAAGATGTGCTGGGTCCAGAGCTGCTACCAGAGGATACGACACTTCCAGACTTTTTAGTTTTTTGATTTGCCACGTGGGAAACAAAGTCGGACCAAACCATCCCTTTAAAACGGGAGAGTTTAGGGTCGCTAAAATCACAGGGTTGTATAAGACTCATTATTTCCTCTAGAGTTCCTGAAGATCCTCCCTTGGCTCGATTCCCTCTTTCAAACTGAAAATTTAAGCTCATACAAATTATCTCCGAACTTTGAGATTGTCTATATCCTTTTCTAAACATGAAATATCAAACTTTTTGAACTTCAACCTCAAAATAGAATTGCAGAACGATTTCCTTTAAAACTCCAAACTCTAGAGACTCATGACTTTTGCTTGATACTTTTGATTTTACAAGTTAAAAACAAACAACACATTAAACTAATACTTTCTTGAACAAACTCTCATAAGTCTCAAACCAATGCACTGACATTTGCTTGTAAATCCGTGTTTCTATTAATTTAGAATACAATATGCTGACAGAGTATTCCATTAAGTGGACATTATTAAAAGACTATAACATTTTATAATCTTGCTTTTATTGATTGCGGAAAAGTTATGGGAGCAAACTGCAGCAACCTTCATTCATAAAGACATAAAAAGTTGGAACCCCCGAAGTTAACTTTGAATTTCATCAAATAATGAACATAAGTGATTTAATTTATCAATAAAAGTTAAACTGCATAGGGCCAGTGCATACTAAACCCAGGAAATTAAACAAAAAGAATCCTCGAGGGAACATTTAGGTCATTAAGTTCCAAAACTTTAAGTAGATTTACATCTCTTTTGGAAGTCAATACTTATTTGTGAACACGTTTAACAAGTACCATAGACATAATATGATATTTCCCAATACAAAAGTTAAGGTATGGTAATACTCATTGTTAAGCTATGATGAATTGCAAATGTCAATAAATCGTATGTGTATTCATTGCCGTATAACTTTCTAAACTGGGAAGTAACAAATGCCAATAAAATCCTATTCTACTCAAATAACTGAAACCAGTCAAGGTCTAATTCGTTTCGATTTGAATGCATACAAAATCCATTTACTGGAATAAAATACCTTAACCAACGTATGAGTAGTTTGAGTTGGTTTAAAAATGCATTCAGTCTAGCAGGCCTGGTCATTGACCACTGTATAGCAATCAGAATAGCAGTCACTACTAAATAAGAACTGAGATTGCCTCAGCAGATTTATTTGGTCTATTTCATAAAACTTACCCTTTGAAAAATAAAATATCAAAGGATTTTCGGACAAAGGAGCAAAGCTACTTACGATTGTAATCGGTAGTGTGCTACAAGCAAGAATGTAGCAGTGACAGTATGAGACACAATAAATTCTCCTTTAAACTAAGGGGACCTCGGCCAAAGTACCCCACGAGTCACTGGTTACCTACCCTCCCATTAAATGCACCGTTGGTGTGGTCTATTTTACTCCATCGTGTACTGCATCCTATGGTAAAACCAATGTGAGATGTATTGCATTTGGTTGGAAAAATTGACCTTGATTGATAGGCCATTTTGTAAGTGAATAACGTTACTTTGAGGAAGAAAGTGTTGGGGTCTAGATTTGTGTAAGATTGGAAATGTTGGTTCATAATACGCGTGACCGACTTTGTAACGTCATGATGTAATGAATGAGTGTGGTCAACAATATTTAGGCTTGGGATGGTACAAGAAGTGTCACTATGGGACCCCTTGAGTTAGGTTATCTAATATAACTAATGCTAAACATATACTAATTATACTAATGTTCATCAATTGTGAGGTTAGAGAAAGTTAAATAGGCCCTAAATTGGAGTATGAGGGTCCATTTGAGTTCTAGCTTACGCATCGGGGTCCTTAGTGATGGAAGTAAGGGAACTACGGATTTATCAAGTGTATTTCTTGATTTATAAACGATACTGAAGACATTATCCAGAGAAATAGAGTAAGGCTAGTAGTAGTGTATACGTAAGGGAAAAGCTCTACTAAAAAGCAATAAAAAAAACTTTCTTCCTTTTGCTTGTGAATGAAATTCAATTGTATTTTATTGTGATGTGAATGTAAGTCTCTTAACAGCCCTCATGGTGGTGGTTGGAATTTCTTATGTCTGTGAACATGGACCATAAACCTCTACAACTTCAATCCTCCTTCGTACTCACATAAATAAATGTGGTAGTAGTCAATAGCAGTCAGGAAGGAAAAGAGATCTTTAGAAAGCAAACAATAACCCATCTAAATCCAACTTCTATCACTATTGGTCTCAGGTCCGCAGTAATGTAGTTGTTATTGTAAGGACCAGTTGTAGCCTTTTGCACTGCCCGATTTCCATGCTAAAATGTCTTTGTAATCGTAAAAGCACTTGCATATCGTCTTAAGTCCTCCTTGAAGTGCTACATGAAATGGGCGAAATGTTTTATTTTTTAACGCTTACAGACTCACAATAACTAAAACTGCAACTGGTCCAAGTAATGCATGTCTTTCAGATTCAAGATGCAACCCATCCAGAACCTATCTACTGCTTAGAAAGCAATGAGTTTCTAGTACGATTTTAACATTCTCTCCTGGCTCCACCTTTAATACTTCAAAAAGAAAAGAAACACTTTCGAGTTTTTTCACAAATTAGGTAGTTCAAAAAACAAAGGGAAAAGAGTTACAAACATCCATGGATATTGTGACATAGATAGTTAGTAGATTTCCCATGGACAAATGGAGATATCATTAAGAATATGACAAGTTAAGCTAAGATAGCTTTGCAATTTTATAAATAGGCTGATGGTAGTGCCCAAACGATAGATAAAAGTACGTTTTAATAAGCCGGAAAATGAATATTTAACCACGATATCTAACTATATTTGTATCATTAAGACTAAACATAGTTTTTCCTGGATCCCGAACATCAAATTCTGAACTTTGTAACACAACTGATTTTGCTCTCAATTTACTTCAAACCCAATAATCCTTCTTCAAGTGACTATCATAGTCCCCTTTAAAAAGTCAAAGATGCTTTAAATTTAAAAAGCTATGTGAAGCAAATTTTCATTGTTTCCTTCATAGATTACAATCCATTTAACTCGTGATTATAATGCCTGCATCAGACAAAGCAAAAGAGAAAGAATTTTAACCCAAGCGTATCTTAAGCAATGGAAACTTACCCCTTGTTTTTTTTGTTACAAGTAAAGCTTTGTATAAATGTTTAAAAAATTACGAAGAACATATATAAGGTCTATACCTAGACCTTAGAATGTTACCTATGCTCATAAATAAGTGCCTTACATAAGTAAATATAATGTGCCTAAATAAATGTTTTTTTTACAGTACGTGTGTCTAAAAGTCTTGGTTTAAATTCATTACTGAGTCTGTCGGGTAGACCACCACGGTTCCATAAACCAAACATTTACTATACTTATGCTTATAGTATGATATTGCTGTGTGGTTAGAATGATCATCAAATGTGAATGCAATCCATTTACTCCGTCTGATTTTGACATGAGGCATCAATTTCCGTCCTGTTGTCCCTGAGCAAAGGGATTTATATTTTTATACAAACTAGGAAGACGGTGTGTGTGTGTTTTATAATAGGTATGTTATATAATGAATCTAAAAACCTTTCACATAAGTTTGTTTAAACCATTTAAGACTTATTTGTTATACAATATATAGTGCAAACCCCTGGAGAGTCTTTAGTCATAGGTAAAATAATAATAAAACGAGTAGGAACATTTATTGCAGACGGCTAAAATGAAAATAATCTTTATAAGGCTATTGGCTATTCATCCAAAATTATATAACAAAGTTTGTTCTTAAAAAAAGAGCACAATGTAGTAATGTGTTAAATAATGTTTATATACAAGGAATCCATGAGGCTTGATAGCATCAATGTACTTAATAAAATAACTTTGAAATCAACTTTTGAGTCGGCATCGTCATCAAAAAGCAATATTCTACCTAATTGGTCTAATTCAATTTCTGCTTGTATTTCTCAACCCACAGCCCATGAAAACCGTTCGAAGGAAAATAGTTGGGATTACTTTCAATTTCGAATTATGTAATGAATTTTATGAAATACATTCAGTACCTTAAGAGGATTAATCTATTCAAATATGTCTCACTTTGTAGTACTTTCTTCTCATGCAAATTAGAAATTTAATTCAGTACTTTGTGCATTCTGTTTTTATAATGCACATTTTAAAATGTATTCATTTTGTAGAATCGATTTCAAAAGCTTAACAATTTGGTATGTACCTTTCCATCACATCCAGGAAGTTCGGGTCATTCATGAAGGTTACATATTGTGTAATTTAATTTATAACATAATGACAGGACTTTATACTAACGTCTCCTTGAAGAAAATCTGATTAAGTTGTTAATGATTAATTAGATCATAAGGACTTTTGACACAATTGGTTTTCATAGAATTTGGCAAGTCGCTTGAATTTTCAATACAATTAGCGAATCAGTACATGAGTAATGAGTCATATTTTATTTTCAGTTTGGAGTTTTGAAGGATGAAATAAATATGTTATGATATGACAAGGCCTTCCATACCATAAATCAAAAATTCACAGTATACAATTTAATACACATAAAAATAATAATTTCTCTTACCAGTTTTAAAAGGGACCAGGTAGCTTTTTTCCGAGCTTGAGTGTTTTCTGGAACAAAAAATGTACTCCCTAAATCAATGATGGCCCAAGATAGAATTTCAACTGGCATTCGCTTTAAATATGCATAGTTCAAGTATAAAATAATATACCTGCATCAAAAATGGTTGGGATTGGAGATGGACTCTCTATAGGTGTACCTGCAGTGTTACAAAATGAGAGTAATACATTTAATATTAATTAATTGCCAGATATTGCACTTAAGTTGGGCGTAATTAAACCGTCATTCAAAACTGAGTGTGGAACTTGAAGGAGCTAATTAGCCTTTAAAGATACTGTAAACTTACCTCAAAGTGGTTTTTAATTACATTAAATAATCAGTTTAGAAGCCCTCTGAGAATCATAATTGTCTTAATATATCATGTAAGAACGAATTTTTTCTGTTAAATGCATAGAAGAAATGTAATCAAATTTGTTTGATAATTAATAATAATAAGGTGTAATTATTTCGTTCGTGTTTAAACATAACAATTAAGTATTTCCAATGTTGGACACATCTTAAGATAATATTAATGATAGTATAAAATATTTATAATAGTATAAATTTAATGATAATAAATGCGTTTTTCTACTTTAATTCTAATACAATTGTTTGGATGATTGGCTAAAAACTGAACTTTTCGTATACAAATTCTTCTCTGCATTTCTGTGACAAAGTAACAATTGCAATCTTACTGCCTGACCGAAGCAATTAATGGTTGGAATTTCTTTTATATAGGAAGGTAAACTATTCCATATCTGTAGACACCAATAAAAACATGACTTTTGCCCAAACACAGTTTTGGGATAAGTGGTAATAATTACCTTGTAGTATTAACTAATACGTGGAATCCGCAATTCTTATGTGTTTGTCCGGAATTTAGAACTTTTTAATTTAGCTTTGAAAGTAAGGATAAACTTGAACTAAAGTGGTTTTTAATGTAAGGTATATTGTAAATGAATTTATTTCTCATTTCCAGCATTTGGAGTTCTCACAACAGTCATTTTATCAACAGACATTAAAACAGTTCGTAATTAATTAAGTTGGAAAGTGAGTGAGAAAAACATCATTTAAATGTTACATTTAGCAAAAAACTGAAATCATAGGAATGATCTGTGTGAAATTAGTTACAACTACTTCTAAGTATTCAGAAAATAAAAGGAAAAGCTTGATGTGTATTTTTTCAAGTGGAAGAACATAGTTTTTCTGTTTTTTATGCTTACATATATGAGGAGGTTTTAGATGATTCTAGTTAATTAAACAAAATTTAACTCATACTGACTGAGTTTGAATCCTTTATTTATCTAATGAATTCGTAAATTACACAGCAGATTTGAATATTTTGCGTCCAGCTTTAATGCGTTTGAGATTTAAGATACATAAGAAAAGAAAATGCATGTCTCAAAGAAACACTTCTTTAGGCTTAAAAAAATAATTTAAAATTTATTTCGTTATCATCTAAATATATTGAAACAAAACCGTCAATTATTTTTTTTAAATTCTGTATATTTTTCGACCCATTCTATATTCCTACCCAGGAATTTTTGATATCAGTAAAAACACTTCAAGATCTATGAAACCTTTTTTCATCTAAAATGTAACAAGGAATTCCAGCAGAAGTAGACTGACAGAAGCAAGCTATGAAGATGACAAGGGTATTATTAATATAGGATAGAAAATTCTGCCATGAAACGAATAAAGGTGTCAGCTTTCGGTTACGTGTTTTCATCAAACTTTGTTAGGGATAATAATATTTTATTTTTCTGTTCTAATAACAATAACACGTAAAAAATTGACAAAAACAATTAGGAAACATTTGTTTTTCCCCTTTGATGAAATTAAATGCCAGCTTAGGTATGAATAGCGTAATTGAAGGAGTTTAAAACTTTCTGTTTTGATACAATTAATGTTTTCAAATTATTGCAAAATACAGCTTATTATCTTCTCAAAAGCAAGCAGTATGTATGACCATGACCTTTTGGAAATGAGCTTAAGCATATTGTTCTGCTTTTGTAAGTATAGAGTTACATTACTTAACTTAATGGTTTTAGTAAAACCATTCTTAATTTCGTTATTCGGTACTATCTGTACTTTGTAGTTGAGAGATGTTCAATTGATTAGATCAAGAATAATTGTTACATTATTTTTCGGACTAGGGTGGGTAGTTTCGTTCAAATAATAACAATGAAAAACCTAAACACCTGCTTCCAACTTGAGTAAAATGCACTTAAAGCCTTTCAAAGTAACCCCTTGTGTACCTGTCTAGACTTAATATATCTAGAAATCAATAATTGTATAATAAAAAGTTATTAATTAAAAAATACCCACGTTCCAAGCCTGTTATGCCTTTTAAATTTTAATGTATGAATTTAAAAGCATACGGCAAGAATCTAGAGAGGGTCTATGTTTTTCTGCTACTTTCCCCCAACATCGTTATAAAACAGCTTTCATGGAAGAAACCTCAAAAAAATCAAAATTAACATGGAATAAAATTCCAAGGAAATATTTTTCATCCAGACCATGTTCCAAATTGAAAGCCATACAAGGTTTCCTAGCAAAACATGTGTAACTGGGATGACAGCGTTTTAACCTAATGGCATAGAAGTTGGTTTGGTAAGGTAGGGTTTTTTTAAATCTCAAAGCTGCAGAGCAAATCGGTTGTACCAAATCTAAGATAGAGAAAATCCCTCCGTGCTGCTGAGTGAAAGCAGTGAAAGGATTTTTTTGCTCATTTTTTGTATCGTTGCAGTATTATATTATGGCTATGGCATATAATATGTGATATAAAATTATAAGACGGTACAACTGGTCCAAACTGCCACTTCTATCTAAGACTACAAACTAGACTAATTTTACACTATAGCAATATTGTACTAGGTCAAGTTTCTCGTCTTTTCCTAGTCTATCGGTGGATTTGGTTTGGTGTTACGTGGCAAGAATAACTGAAGCCCATTTGTCTATCTTGTCTGGAAATGGTTGAAAAACAAAAGTACCAGGAGTAAGCATAAGACTAGCCAAACTAACTACATAACACTCAGTCGGTATGGGACGGAACTTGAGACTAAGTCTTTAGTTGTGATCAGTTACAGAAATATAAAACCTTACTTAGTTTAACCATTCTATTACCCACCACTACATTTAAGTACTATTTCTTAGTGCAGTAGTACAAAGTAGGGTAGGATGCCTTTTCTGTCTGCTGTCTCTACCCTGCCATTTGCAGTAAAAACAATCAATCACAACTTGTAATAATAATTCAGTCGTGTTCATGAATCCCGTGGTATATTTTTATTTAATGTCAACAATTTTCCTAGTGGTTGGAGTGTATCGAACAAACTTGTAATTTCTTATTTGTAATGTGCTAATGTAATGGTCACAAATTTGGGGAAAGTTGTCCTACTTTCCCCAAATTATAGCTTAAGCATTTTCTCACGGTCAAACTCAAGGTTGTGAAACAAAGTGATTCTAAAAGTTAGAAGTTCATAAAACAAGTAAAGCCTCAAATTCCAAATGGTATTTAATTACAGAAGGACATTAATTTTGAATGGTTAAATTATGTTATGTTTTAAAGAAAGTTTAGAGAACCCGTTTATTAGTAATATGATATCATTTGAAAGTGGAACTCATCATCACAATTGTAATCATGTCTCTCTACACTACTCTCTTCTTTCTGTCTTGTTTTTTATATTGTCTAGTCAGTTGGTAGAAACCGGGTTGAGGAAACGTGGATGAAAGTGAAATCTAAACTAGTTGGGTAGTAGGAATTCGGGGCCTGTGGAGAAATAACAGAATTAGAACAGGGAATGGGATATTGAAATCATTAATTTAACTCTCAGCTGGATCATACTTAGATCATTTGGCTTCGTTGAATATAACATGCAAAACTCGAATGCAAAACTCCAACTTCATATGTATTTTATTCATCCTCCAACACCTTCCCATACTTTGTAGTTGGGGGTAGAAGACGAGTAATATTTCAGGGTCGTCCATGAATACGGTTTTTTCACCTAGGTCATAGTCGAAATGCAATGGGAGGGTTTGAAAGCATGTATTGATCGTGTACAGGGATGTTAAACTGGAAGGAAAGAAAACTTTGGCTAAGTAGTCATTTGGTGCAATGTGATGGAATTGGCGAGTGTTGGTATTTGGATGACCCGATGTTAGGTGTGAGAAATGGGAATGTCCCATTTGGGTCACACAAGGGGGTATTTCATCTCCAATTGAATAGAAAGAGATTGTAAAGCCGAGTGTAAAGTAATTGAATATTCTTCTACTGCCTCTACAGCACTAAATGTAACTACATAATACTATGTTATGTATTTATATGGAAAATATTACTTTATTACGATTACTATTTACTACTATTTTACTCGTTCCTTTTCCTTTCCTTACTAGTAAAACTATTATATAACTACCTTACTCCCTTACAAAAACCACACTGTATGGCTACTCAACGGTTGAAAGGAATTTTCGAGTCCTGTTTATAAATAAAGTACAGTTTAAAATTGTTTTACATTTTTAGCAGAATTCTTAAGAAATTTTACATTTACATTTTAAAAAGAAATTAAGAAATAATGCAGGTTTTTATTGATGTCTATCTTTAAACATTCAAATTGGTATGTTACCAACCTAAAACTAGTAGTTTTCAACTCAAACGTGGAAAAGGGAAATTTTATTGAACAGTTAGGATTTAGAGAAAGGCTTTGTTGGGATTGATGCGATGTCTTCATTTTTTATTGTAAGGTTTGAAAAGTTGTGTTTTACTAATGGGTTTAAGAGACTTATGTATAGGCACAAATGTCAGTCAAGCTTTGGGTGCTGATGTTGAAAATTTCCTAACAGCTACGTTTTGTAATTGGGAGTTCAAGTGCTCGTAATTGTCGTGATACTAACAGCTATGTCAGCCACAGATGCAAAGACAGTAAATAGTCAGTTTCACTTGTACATATTTATTGCAATAAGCTGTTTTTTGAAACTCACGTAGCAGTAAACCATTGCAAGTAATGAACTCGACATAGAGAATATTTGTATTTTTCACTACAATTTAAAAAGGCTTTTTCAAAATTTTGAAGTAAACTTTGAATTCAATTTCGAAAATTTAAAATCTGATATTTTAACTGGTGATCGAATAAGGCATATAGTTTATCGAAGGTAATCATCGAAATGTTTTCAGAAATTAAATACTCAAACTTTGATTTTTTTAGTAAACCTATGTATTTTTCTAAATAAGGGCATATAACATTATTTAATTAACTATAATTTTGTATTTAAATTGAATGGTTCCTGACTCCTGAACAATAATCATTTGAAATTAACATAAACTTGTATGAGAGAAAAAAGGCCCTATCACGGGCTACAAGCTACAATTTTACTTTAACTAAACCTTGGCTTTAACTTAGTTGGATCTGTTTGGATTTCATTTTCCTAGAGAGGAGGAACGAGAGCTCGCTTTAAAGGATTTTGAATTAATGCTAAGCTTTTATGAAATAAGTTAAAGAGTTTGTTGGAAGGAAATGCTACTACGTAAATGTAAAATATGAACGGTTTCTATTCAAATTAAAATTGGAATTGAGCCAAATTCTATCCTGCTATCTAATACAACTATAAATATTATTAGTACTTATCCAGGCTATGTGGATGGATTAGGTTATAGTATATTAATAATAGTAGAACTTACTTTCACTTTTCTAAAGTAGGTGATTCAAATTCTTACGAGTCAAATGAGAAAGCAAAACTACTAGCTTTATAAATTACACCTTTATATCCATGTTCTTGGCTCGTATCATAGTACCTTTTATTATAATTTATAAAACCAAGTACAAAACGAACTATTTCCAATCTTCAGAGCATATAAATGCGTTTCTATCGTTTAGTTCAGCATTTTCTATGGACCTTCAAAGTATACCTGAATCTCATTTCTCATATATAGTAGAGTAGCAGAACGAGAATTGTCTAATTTTATTCACTGAGCAATTTCAGTATAACCTTTGGACGTACCCCTTGTACTGCCATACAGATCCAAGAATGTTCAAATCTATTTGATGAATATATTCATGTGCCTTTTTACACATAATTTTATATGGAGATAAAGACACGAATGAATAATAAATAATCAAAAGCATACATAAATGTGAGTTTCAAAGAATACAAGAACATTCACAAAATACTTGGTGTTACCATTTCACACGTATGTACAATGTACGTTCTCTTTACTTTAGCTAACTTTTACTTCAGCTGCCTTTTCAGACATACATAATTACCTAGTTCTCTATTGTTCTCTTGCTCAAAATCATGCAAATTCTTTTCCTCAACGGTATTTAATACTACATTTCAAAGGGCTTGTTTCAATTTATCCAAAATGACGCATGATATCAACTTCTATATTTACATCACTTCAACTTCCATCCACAAATGGATACATTAATTTTGATTATTTTAAGCCCATAATTATAACTCGACAGTACTTACCATATCTTTATATTCTACAAAATAAGGGTTTCAATGAAAATAAAGGGGGCGCAATTGCTATTTCAGGCCTTTTGAAATTATTCAAATACAGAAGTAAGAACAGAAACAGAGTATCAATTTGTGAGAGTTGTTTTAATTTGCATTTAATAAGGGTTATTCGGCAAGGGTGTCACTAGAAGACCTGAAACTGAATGGAAGAAAAAACTGAATACGTTTCAAACTTACACAAATGATTTCTCCAGATTCAATTTTTTTTTTAAATTATAAAAATTTGAAAACTATAAATCAAAAGTTGGCTTTTTAAAATTCAACTCTACAAAGCATAGTGAAATAGTCAAGTTCTGTATTGGCTGCATCAAGTTAAGTTGTTTTGAGTTTACTCATGAAAAGAAAAAGAAATTATGCAACGTAACGAAACATAAAACAAGAATATATTCTGTTACGATAAAATTCAAAACAAAATCAATTGTATCTGGATCAATCCATTTTGCCTAATTTTATTTGAATGTATTTATACAAGTTTATTAGAATCTGCATTGTGTTATAAAACCTCGTTGAGGATTATTAGCCCAACGACTTTAGTCAGAGTAAATATGTTTTTCGTCCTTGTGTGTTCCTCTGTCTGCGTTACATTATTTTACTTTTCTCATACATGTATCAAAAATCTGGTGTTTTTAAGGTATATTTTTATTTTATATTTTCTAACAAAGTTATAATTTGTAAAGGATAACGTCCCTTTTGGGACTAAATTTAGCCTTTCAATTTTAAAAACTTTCGAATTTTAAAGACTGATATATCCTTTTAGGGGGCAATTTAAATGGTTTTAATGCCAAAAAGGACTTGTTTCGCTTATTTCGACTGTTACATAACTAAAAACCCTTGTATTCGGTTCGTCGAGCTCTTTTTAACGTTGCAACGTTTTATAATAGTTGGGTTTTGGATAAAGAGGCTAATCTGGTTAACCAACGTATACCCTTTGAATTTAAATACTGCACCTATCTTAAATCTTGGAGTGGTATCGTATATTTTGAGCAAAATCTTTGATATTAGCTGTTTGTATTTGCTTGTGTATAGAGACTGATTATGCTTTTGATTGCAAACGTGCGTACCTCCAGAATTTATTTATTTAATTTAGCAGAGCACAACTGCACAGCGGTGCAGTGTACACTATTGATTCAACGCTGACTAGACTTTAACGAAGTTTTGTGGAGAAAATTACCAGCCCAAAGGTATTTGATTACACAACTAAACTACTCGAGTATTGTTTATCTGTTGCAGCAAAGGAACATCTTTTCATGCATGCAAAACCTCATCAAATACTGCACAACGAAAGTTCTATAAGTATGAATCTCTTGTAGTATAGCTTTAATAATATTTTACCCTATACTCTGTATTATCTATTCTGGATAAATCCCTGACCTTGCATTATGGTAAAAAGATCAAACAAATACGCTTGCTACAAAATTTTTGACATTTTCAGCTGAAACTTAACTACATAGTTTAGTTGTTAATATTCCTTAAACAGTTTTTCTTTGTATTTCAAAGTGATAATTTTTGTTTATAATAATATGAACTGTGTGGTTGGAAAAATTATTATGGGCTTCAATAGGTACTTTGTTCCAATCGAAGAAGTGTAGAAAGTGTGTATAATTTTTTCACCAAAAGGCTCCTTTAGGCAATAATTCTTTTTTTGGACATAAAGTAGTTGCTTGTTCTTAAGAACAGTTATTTTAGGATTAGCCCTAAACCGTAGACAAGCAAACAAGAAGATAAAAAACGAGTTAAAATAATTAGAGAGAAGAAGTTCATTCATTCATTCATAGGCAATTTTTTCTTGGCGTAAGGAAAGATTTAGATAAAATACAGCAATGTCTTCTAAGAGAGGAAAGAAAAAGGGACTTTGCACTATCGTATTAAATCTAAAATTAAAATTTTAAAAACATGTCAGTTTTTCGATATCGCACCTTTACTTTTAAGTCAGTCAGATACAACACCTTGTGAAGAAGGACGAAACGACGAAAGTATATGATGAATATAATGAAAATCGTAAAAATTGAAACGGAATGTTTATCTCAGAATTTATGGCAGTAGTAATTAAGCTAATTAATATAAGCTTTAAGATTCAAGCTTTCAAGCTTTGCGTCTTCTCTGATCTTACTGAATGAACCTCAATTTCTCAAATGTATACAGCTATGAAACCTATTTTGGACACTGACAAGAAATAGTCAACCTTTCCTGTTTTAGAACCCAATTGGGAAGTGAAATGGGAAGTCAATGGATGGACTCTATTCTGAGGAAGGGTGATGATTCAGGAGGATGGGGGCTTATTGTTATTTCAATATATGAGTATTAAGAACTAAATTGTAAATTAACTACTTTTTTTTATTCAATGTTGGTCACTTTTTCATAAAATGACGCAAAATCAATGAATGTCAATGAAAGAAATTTGTTATAAAAGGGGAATTTCGTTGAAAATAACCTTAATCTGCCATTAATAATAGGAAAGTCTATGAACATCATGTCCTTCTTTAATATCATTTTCTTAGGATCCAAATTAGTCCACTTCATTGAATTTTAAACCTGTTCTTGCCCGGAGTAGTAAATAAAATGGGAACTAAATCTGAGGGTTTTAAAACGGGAAATGTAGTAGTTGATTCTTGCAAATGAAACGAATATAATGCTATTAAGCCAAGCCAAGATCCAAAGTTTAATGTTAATGGTTTACTGATGTTGAATAGGATTAAAACCAGTAAATCAAGCATAAAATTTCTTACTCTGTTAAATTTATCTTCCTTCAGAAGATTCTTTTTGACTTCATTCCTTCCGAAACTAATTTTGCAACTCTGAGGGTTCAGAAAAAAAATTCATTGCCTATTACCTGCAAACCACCCAACCTTTAGCTCAGCTCCATACAAGACTTATGAGTTTGACTCTACGCCTGTCTTCATCCTTAAGTTACTTTCCTCGAAGTATTTATCTGAAGAAGGGGAAAAGGAGTAGATTTCTTTATCGTCTTGCATTGACTTTTACTTCTTTATAATCATCATCTTCTAGCTTCCTATCGTTTTAATTTCAATATTGACTTTCAATCCCAAAAGCAGACACGTAACTTCCTTCACTACTTCATCTAAAGTGAAGTTAGTGAAGTACTACGAGGAAAAGCAGTCGATGAGTAGCAATTAGAAAATGGCAAATAACTCATTCCTTTCTTTGAAAAAAACTTTTATAATAATGGCCTGTCGGATCGTGTAATCAATTGGAATATTTCGGTTTGTTGGAACTTTTTATTGCTGACTTGCAGTAATAAAATAAAAGTAGATTTGTCCTACCCTGTAAAACTATTTCTTTTAGAAGTAAAGCTTATTTTTTTTAAGTTTTAGCGTTGGGTTGGATCAATGAGGTATATTCTAAGGACTAAATAAGTTGGATAGTGAATCAATTTCATAGTTGGAGCTTAACTTGGTTGACAGTATAATATAGATAGCAGAAGCAACTTGTCAGAGTGGATTAGCTCAAGCAAATTTTCTTTTATAGTATGACTTTCTCTAGGGACTTCTTTTTGATTAATGTGAAACTACTTTTTAAGTTAGAAGTTTTAATTTTTTAGTTTTTCAAGGCTAATTAATTCCTTCAGTTACGTTTATAGCTTTGGCTTTTATGTGTGTGAGTATTTCGGGAAAAAAATTGAATAAAAGGAATGAATATGTTGAATAAGGCTAATAATAGTTAAATTTTTTATTACCCAAAAGACTTTTGCGTTGACTAAGGACTTTCCCGTAAACGAGGAGATCGCCAGGACAGATTTGCATGGGAGGGATGACCACGATGGAACTTCGTCTGTTACGGGGGCTCGGCATATCGTCACTGCAACGCCTTATTTTATTAGAAAATTCTCAAAATTTTAACACTTAAAAAATAGTTTGAAAAATAAGAAGTTTTAGATCTCCGCATTTCAATTATTCCTTATTTTGATTTCTAGTAACTTTTAATACTGTTTCTATTAAAAAAAGTACATTAATCATATCATATTTTTCATATATAGTTAAAAACTAATTTTTAGTACTTCTTTTATGCTAGGAAATAGGATCGATTATATATATAAAAAGCTGTATTAAATGCAAATGTAAGAATGTGACATACAAATCAAATTTGTCTAGCAGTCTACCTATAATTTGATAAGAGTGCGTAGTTTAATACAAATCGGGTGTAGCTGAATAGAAGTGAATCATCCCTATGGGAAATATTAAATTGGACTGATTGCAAGAAAGATGGGAATGAATGGGCACTCAATTCTCAATTTGAAGTCAATAAAACGATTTATCCTCGTGAGTACAGATCCTATAGTCCTTAGTACATACTCACTTAATACACAAGTCAGTAGTTTCACATCGTAACTCGCACTGCCAGCAATGCAGAAGATAATAAGTTGGCCTTTCACCATGAAATACTTTCTCTCAGGCTATTACAATATTATTGGCATTCCCACAGTCATCACATTATGGCTAGTATTGGCTACTACCCCTGTGATACTATGAAAACCTTTATAGTCAGCATCATGAAGTGGAACACAAATCGCGTGTAAGATTAGGATAAAGTCAGTGTCTAAGCACTACTAGAGGGTTTACATGAGACCTGTCTTTCAAGGGTTATCATGTCATGAGTAGCTACTTACCAAAGCATTCGTGAGACGCTCCGATGCACTTGATATAATGTAATAAAGACTGTAGAAGTCTTACTAACCTTCAATAAAAACTAGTACAAATAGATATAATATCTGGACATAATGGATAAATGCACCTTGGCCTATTGTATAAAGGATAAAACAGTCTTACGGCAGTAAGTAATAAGTAGATAATGCCGAACTGTTCGAGTACTTACTAAGTTGTAGATGGTTACTGGAATTACTCCAGAGGATTTATCTCAACAACCCAATTAGCCTCACCCCTCAGGGTCTCGTCATCCATTTCCACAGCTTCCACTACTACCACTTTCACTTACTTTAGTTTACTGCTTTCACTCACTTATTCTGCCGTTCAAATACCACTTCGCTCACACTTATAATATTTACAATGGGTAACAACTAAAGTTACACTAACTGCTTTGAAATGGCTATTCGAAATGAAGTAATATAGAAAAAGTAGCACATGAACTTACCCAAAGTTTCTGTCACGATCCGTATCATTCTCATAGTCAGGGTCAGGGATTAGTTTAGGAGGGACAAGTGCAGGTCGTCGGGTCAAGGTGGATGGAGGAGGGCCAACAAGAGGATCCTCTTCTTCTTTCCCAGTGCCACCTGCAACGCTGGGAATTGAGCCCCCTCGACTGGGTGGTGTTGTTCCAGCTGACACGCATGAAAGCCTTTGACCCTGGGGGCAGGGTAAAGCATGGTGGCTGCCGGGACTCAAAAGATTTTGGGACATTGAAATACTTGGTGATAAATCCAGGCTCCCAAAAGATTGTTGTCCGTTCTGTAACATTATTTTAGTATTTTTTGTATAATTCTCTTTAAAAAATACGTTTGATCGGAAGCTAAATAACAAGCTAAGCCGATAAGTAAATAGGACAAGCATGAAGTTCTATTCAGCTGAATTCCGTTAGCAGGTAGCATTAAGGCATTGAGAATTCCTTTTTGAGCCAACTTCGCAAAAGTACGCATCTTCGTTGTAATAAGTAATGACAAAGTTATCATCCCATCTTCTCATTTCAAACTGAATGGAGGAGAAATTGAATGGAATAAATGATAATTTTAATTGCCTTAGTAAAAGAGTAGCTTGACAAAAGTTCTCTACATTTCTAGGAATGAAGCTATAAGGAAAGATTAGAAATCGTAAGGATGATGCGATAGATCAGTATGTACCCGCAGTTCTAGGATTACCCACAAAGCATAATCCCTAACCCCTAAGTAATAGCCTAGTAAACTACATTCCCATTTACATTCAGACTTTCTTCATAAATATAGTATATACTTGTGATAAGCCCTATAGTATAATGAAAAGTGGAGATCCCAGTGGAAAGTGGAGATCCCAGTTAGTTAAAAAACCTCAGTGGATAAGAATATGAGTCAGGAAAGGTAGTCAAATGAGACCTTGTTAATTTCTCGTTTTTCTTCAGGATAAAAGGAACTCTGTGAGGGATGTTAAATGTGTCTCATTACAATTCAGACATCCCGAATAAATAAGGCGAGGTAAAAGTGAAGGTAACAAATACGTATAGCCCATCATCATCCACCGCTTACTTACAACTAAGGGGCCATCTCTCTCTCTCTCTATCTCTTTGAATATTTTACATCCTTATTATTATTACTTTCTGATAACATATAAGTGTACCCAAACTTACCACTACTACTCTAAGCAACTACCTTCAACTTGTCAGGAATAAAAGTATTAAAGCCTATTTGCTGTTTTCATTATTATTAGGAGAGAGGGAGAGATAGAAAGAAAGAGGGTGGAGGTAGGATGTACCATTGCAGACAAACTGTAACTAGAGTATAAAAGTAAAAGTGAAAGTACCTATAGATGCCTAAAAGTAGAGTCACTTACTCACCCACGGACCGACCGAGAGTGGAATAGATCCTTGGGTACATAAATCATTTGCACAAAGCCTGTCAAACTTTGGACGGCCTGATTGGAAATGGATGCTGCCTTTCCTTACGGATGCATAATGGTAGAAGAAAGCTTGTACAGTTGTTACCTCTAGTGCTGGTGGTAAGGTTGTGATGCTAATAATATTTTTACTACGAAAATCCATTCTGGTCTAACTATATCTCGTCACAGTTACGTCAATCAGAAGTCTACCTTAACGCAACTTAACCAAACTGTCTCACTCGAACCTTAAAAGCAGGATTTGTTCCGTCGGTGGGAATTCGAGGGTTTACCTGATTCAATGGTGTGATTGAGTGTTGAGAGGTTAGTTTAACTTAACCATGGAGAAGAATAACTTAACTGATTTTTGGGAGATTTTTTTTAATGGGAATCCCTTCAGGTCACTTTAACTGTGTGTAAGGGGAATTAATTTTTAATCTAAATGAGTTTTGGCTCTTTTATGACAAATTTGCTTTAATTTTGGTAAAAGGATGAGTTGGTTTTCGCTATGATACAGGAAGGATTTCTGGAACAGGCTCTAATATCTGTAGTTCCTGTTAGATGAAATTAATAAATTGTATTCATAGTTTCTTAACTTTTTTCTTCACCCATGCAGTATGCATCTACAGTTTTATTGTAGAATCTAACCTATACCTGAAGTGCATGGAATGCCTTTTCCAGAGATGCAACAGATTTATTTTTTCCTACTGTTTCATGTCATCGATCGGGACGTACGAAGCAGAATTAACAACTTTCATCGGAGAAAGATTACTGATGCTAGTGGTAGTGTTGGTGTAGGCAACATGTGTGTTTGTCTTAAAGTACGTTATTCATGTGTCTTTGGTACTGGTCTGGTAGTTCCATGTTCCAGTCATTCTGATGTGATATAAAAGTGTTATTGGTGTATCTCTTAAGGTTGATGTTAGTTTAGTTAGGACCCCTCTACCTCTCTTTCTCTTGTCTACTTTTCTCAAATGCAACTTTGGGTCTTGTTGTTAGAAATAAATGTTGGTGGAACGATGGGACTCCCCAAGGAGAACTCCCCATACATTTCCCATTAACTAACCACAAAACCAGCATGCAAGCATGCATTCATGGACTTTATACTGCAACACCACGACCACTACCACTAGTATCACCACAAAAACCTACTTTCACTTACAACACAACTCATACGTAATATTCATACTTTCCCTAAACCCCAACCTACATGCATAAGTAAATGCTCTAAACAAATAGAAACTACCATCGCTTAACGTTTTGCATTATTATTATTATTAGCTGCTGCGGTCGCGGTTGTAATACCTTGATGGAAGTAGATGCATTGCTATGATCTATTCTTCAATGAACTTTCCATCACGCGGGCATCATAATACCTACAACCGTCACTTGGAATACCATGCTGCTGTTGATGCGGGCTTTGCTTGTATTAAAAAAAGTTGTCAGTTGGAAATTTGCCGATGGTACTGCCGTGTACAAGTGCACCTAACATGTCAGTTACTGTCATTTTAAAACGTTAGGCTAGGTTTCTAAGTTTGAGTACATTATCATTGCTCTTCTTACAGAAATTGCTATCGTCAAATTTTCAACAAAATAGTGTCTTCCATCGTACAAGACAGTGTCTCCAACCGGTAACTTTCCCACCGGCAACATTCATGGAATCGATGGGCTGATGGAATTCCCAACACCAAAACCACCTTTCACTCACAACATGGGTGGTCTTCTAGCATTTTTATATTATCACCATCAATTACTAATGCACATGTATTTTTACTGGTACGGTCTAGTCATCCATTATCTTTTGAATCAGATGAAATCCTAGTGAGTGACTTTTGGTACCATCATTCATTACTCTACTGCTTCTTCAGGTAAAGCGTGTACAACTGAACCAAGCAATGCAATAGTATCAACGACGGCTAATTATGTGGCTTTTATAACAAGGCACACAATCGAAAATTATAGCAAAATAAAGAAACATTCTAAAAAAACTTTATTAAAAAGGAAAAAACTACAAAAAATACTTGACGTATATATCAATGAATTACGTACTGAAAACTTTGTATATAATAATATACACATGAATATTACATAGGTACTAGGCTAAATAAAATTCGTTTATATTTTTAAAAACTTACGTTTTATATTTGAGCAAATATGACATGAGACTGAAATTCTGTAAAATGCTAAAAAGAAGGAACTATAAGAAACAAATAAAACTGATTTAACAAAAAGGAATCTGATGGCAAATGTGAAAGTCAATGATGCAGGAGTATAAGTGACGGTTGGCTTGGTTGCTGTACAAGCATTAATCCACAAGTCCACAACATCCTGCAGCAAACAGTGGAAAAATTCTTCCAAAATATAAACCTTACAACGAACTAAATCAACTCTTAATTTTTGTTATATCTTTTTCCTAAAGGTTCCTCGAAAAGGTTGTTTGTCAATTGTCTATACAAGTTCTCTGTAGATAAAGGAACAAATACCGATGTTACTCAACACAACTCAATCAAACCAACTCATCGTCAAGAGTTAATTCAATTTGTTTTTGACTTGCATACCCTACCTAAACCGAAATCTCTTAATTCCCAAAATAGAAAAATAATTAATTACTTGCATTGATACCTATGGCTTATTCTAGTATCATATCCAGTATTCCGGTTAAAATATAATAAAACGGGATAAAATGTAATCAATTGTTATTGAAATACCGAACAAATTAAGGGTAGACTGCACAAATGAAATGTGATTCTACCCAATACTGAAATTACAAATGTTCTATCTAACAATACATGAGAAAATCATAACACAACTACAACAATTGAAAGCAATAATATTTATGAGAAAATCGAGGAATTAATGTAGTAATCAAACCCTTCCGACGCAGTGACTTCAACTAGACATATCATATTCTGATCAAATTGGCAAATCCAATAGTTACTCTCAGAGAAAATTAAACCAAAGCATGGGGATCAATAAAAGACGCAATAATAAATGTACTATTCGTCCGATTTTACACTGCAATTTATTATTAAGTAAGAAATGACTGGCTATTATTTATTGTACTTGTAGTAACCCATAAACAAGTAAAAACAATATTTTAGATAACAATACAAAAAAAGAAAGCAAAAGCAAACGAATACGGAACTCATATAATAATGCGCAGCAATAACATTTCTCTCGAACGTTTCAAATTAGACTACTGAGATAATAATGAAGGTAATTACAAGCTTGCGTCTAATTCCAATATGTTATCTCTACATGACAGTTTTCTATCATTGTTCTCAAAGTCGTCTCTCGGACTCAATTGTATTTATAATAATAAATAAATAAGACGACTTTCTATAATTTGATATTTGAAGCAAGCTCATGATACGCAAAGCCATTTAATTTGCTTAGTTTTATATTTATATTAGATTTAGGGAATATTATTTATAAAAAATACATACTTCAGCTTGTACATTTGGTGAAGGTAGATTGATATAGGGAGCAGATCCGCTGCGCGTGCTTCCATCTCGGCTTCGAACCAGACCTGCATTGTAAAAAGACAATTAATAGATAAAACAATATCTTATTATACTTTCCCCACTGGCTACATAATATTATGTCTCATTAAAATGTAAAATTCCTTTATTACAGCACATATCATTTTGTAAGTTCTAGTTATTATTCATTTACAGATAATGAGTCGCAACGACCGTACCCCCAGGGGTATTATAAGACGATTGAACTCATCCTTAATACTCTACCTCCACAGCCAATAATATAATATTCTTGTTTTCCTATTCTGTACGTAGTCCCACAGTGCAGGGATGCTTATGGAAAAAGGGGTACACAATTACACTGTGCATTGTAATTGTAATGCACAGTGTAATTATGTGATTGAAGAGTGTACTTGAGACTGCAGTATGAGGCGAAGAGATTTCTTCAATTTCATACGTTACTAGCGTTTGCTGCGCGCTTCGCGCACAGTCGGTTATGGTGCTTCATCAACCCTTCACAATATCTAACAGCCACTTCACTAAACACTAACCCATTCTTTTGTGAACACTTTTGTGTTCAGATGTGTTTCTAGCTTCTTGTGAATAAGTAAAACATTTATAAAAGTATCGAAGATGCGGAATCTGTTTCTCAAGATTAGGAATGTTCCTTTGACTCTAGGGACTCGAAATATTTTATAGTCTCAAGCCGCCCCAAACACACCCCCTGGGCATGACCCTGACCCATTTGGTAAAATGTGCCTTTGATTAACAGTACTCAAATCTGAAAACAGAATTGAGAAATGTTGATTCTGTGGGAAGTTATATCAGTTTTACAGTAATTGCTATTGAGGGTGGAGCCAAGGGGGTGTGGCTGATTTGACTCATAGCTACTAAAAACATTTTCTTTGACTCCAGTGAGTCCAAATATGCAATAGTCTCAATTCACCCCAAGTTCCCCCAACCACACCCCCTGGGTATGACTCTTGACTCTTTTGGTCAAATGTGCTCTTTGATTTATATTACAATTACAAATCGAAAAATGCAATAGTCTCAATTCGCCTTAAGCTGCTCAACCGCACCCCCTGGGTACGACCCTTGACCCATTAGGTCAAATGTGCTCTTGGACCTTTAGTACTCACACTTGAAAACAACTGAAATCTGTTGGAAGTTACCATCGTGTTACTGTAATTTGTATAGAGTGTGGAGCCAAGAGGGTGTGGCTGATTTGACTCATAGTTACTGAGTACGACCCTTGACCCATTAGGTCAAAAGTTATCTTTGATCTATAGTACTCATAACTGAAAACAGAATTGAAAACTGTTGATTCTGTGGGAAGTTATATCAGTTTTACTGTAATTGCTATTGAGTGTGGAGCCAAGGGGGTGTGGCTGATTTGACTCATAGTTACTAAAAACATTTCTTTGACTGCAGTGAGTCCAAATATGCAATAGTCTCAATTCACCCCGAGTTGCCCCAACCACACCCCCTGGGTATGACCTTGATCCTTTAGGTCAAATGTGCGCTTTGATTTATAGTACGAGTCGAAATATGCAATAGTCTCAATTCGCCCCAAGTTGCTCAACCGCAACCCCTGGATATGACCCATTAAGTCAAATGTGCTCTTTGACCTATAGTACTCATAACTGAAAACAAAATTGCTAAATGTTGATTTAGTGGGAATCAGTTTTACTGTAATTGCTATAGAGAATGGAGGGGGTGCAGCAGATTTGACTCAAAATTACTAAAAACCTTTCGTTTGACTCCTGTGAGTAAAAATATGCAATAGTCTCAATTCGCCCCAGCCACACACCCCTTGGTGTGACCTTTGACCCTTGGGGTCAAATGTCCTTGTTGCTCCATACTATGCATGTGAAAAAAGAACTGAA
>JAQGBU010000051.1:0-85071 GCA_034698605.1 Isotoma decorata
CAGTTAAATAAAGTTATAATTGGTTGTATTAAATTCATGACAAGTGTCCTAGTCACTTCATTTACATACACCACAAACACCACCATTGAATGGTTAAGTCTGTACTCTAGATGTTCAGAGTTTGACATCGGAAAATCGTTGTTCTTCGAAGTTTTAGTTGAATTCCGCAACTCTATTTGTTTCATCAAACTGTCAACCATCTCTAGACACTACCCTTCACCCTACAAACTATGAACTCAAAAATCCAAAAGTAGCTAATCCTTTTGTGAGGCTTTCCTGCAGCTGATTCCAGGAATCCAGCTATAGCTGTGGATATGACATGACACGAAGTTCGTATTTTGATTCTTTCTTCACTAACGTTCCGATTCTATTTACTTTCGTCTTTGCATTCAACATTCTTGACTGGGTAAATCACAGATAAATATTATTTTTTAAATCAACTGTCAACATTCATAAACAGTCATACTTAAATCCGACTGTATAGTATAGCATGGGGAAATTAGACGTAAATGTTGGGGTACATATTTGTCAAGTAACTAATAAACTATCACAGTAATTTCTTGTATAAGGTGATAGGTGACTAGTTAAACTAATAACCAAGAAGCCAATATTCTATCGCCAAACTGTAAAAAAAAACTTAGTTACTCACTAAAAGGACTCTTTCTTTCTCTCTTTCTCCTAAGATTCCATTTGGCACGATGAAAAATAATTGCTACGAAATTCCAAGAGATAATAATAAGTTTATTTGTTAGTACTCATCTTCTAAATAGATATTGCCAAAACCCTTAAGGGCGAATAATATTATAACTTTACGATCATAAACAAGCAACGGTTTATCTTCAACCAAACGTAAATATATCACAGAAAATCATTTTTCTTCGAAATCATAAAGGCAATAGGTGAAAGCACAAAGGTAATCAAGAACATATACTGACGCATTATAAGTGTTAACAATGATGTTTTGCTTGAAGATTAGTTTTAGTTGCATGAGAGGTCATCGATTATCCCCCAATCCATTAAGAAAGCTACCTCACACAGTCACACACATGGACAAAGTAGGATTATCAATGGTGGATTTTTTGTCTCAGAAGATTTCCCGAGTCCTAGGTCTTAAAATAAAGTTGGCCCTTAATTTCAATCCTCGTGTTATTGAGTCATTTCAAGCTATGTCCAACATTTGCTTATCAGGGTCAGGAAGGTACGGTGCGTGGCCATATGCAATGCCGAATTTTTTGTCTTTGTATAAAATAAGCCTACTGTTGAATTCGGAACTGCCTATTTGTACAAATAGATATCAAAGGATATTAAATATTTTCTTTTCGTATTCACCCCATATTTCAGTAAATTACTGGGAAGAATTTCTTTTACATTTAATTTACTATTTAATTTACGCAAAATTTCCTTTGGCAAAAAACAAATTACGTACTATTCAAATTCGATACAACACAACGCGTTCTGCCGATCCCCCTTCGGCAATTAGGAGTTGGCAAAGTGACATAGAATCCTTCAGTTAGTACAATAATGAATTAATAGTAGTAAAAGTATCAGTAGATGTTTCAATTCATTGGACTCTGGTAGGAAAGAAAAAATAGGATCACCCACCAGAAAAGAACATTTAAGTAATGAAGATGAGATGAGGGAAGGAGACGCCAAATGACAATGAGAGAGACACACGGATGGATGGATGAAAAATCATAGGAATTCATCTACACTAACAATACCAAGAATTTGGGAAAATGAAGTGCAACGGACCGAACATCTACACGGCTTTCTTTGGATGCTTAATGGCCAAGAAAATGTTTCTTAGGCGAAAGAAAGCACCAAGGAAGGAAAAGATAGAGGGTTAGTTTTGTTCTTTTCTATACATTATATGATTTACCACGAATTTATCCACCTCTTTGGCTTTCTTGCCATTGGAATGGTATGACAGTGGTGGATGCCACCACTACCACACTACTACTACTAGTTACTCTTACTAAACAAGTAGCAAGTTTTTATCCACACCAAACACCCTACCATGAAGGCGAACACTATTCCCATCCATAAACTACTTCATACACGTACTTACTTTAGGTTAAACTAACGTAACAACTGCTTATTCACTCTTAGTGCATATACACACTTTCTCTTATCTACTTTTTGCCTTTCTCAACTCAACAAAATAAATATTTACCAACTCAACTATTCTCTTTCACTATCGATTCTAAATGCATAAATGTCTCCCTAGAAAGTATTCATTTTCATATAGAAGAATGATATGATAGAAGGGCAAAAGTGCTTTTTATATTCATCATCTTAATGCATTGCTGGTTCATATGGTTTTTTCTAAGGCTTAACCCGTATTGGTTTCCGTTTCGTTCGTATAATATGGCCTGTCTTACAGAATAAATGCATTCTCACGCTATGCCTTGGAGTTTCATCAATACAAACACACATATTTTGGTTTGGTTCATCACTTGACTTGTGCTTAAGTTAGGAGGAGAATTTTAGTGTTTGCACAAGATTTCAAGGCACGAGATAGATTTATCCGAAAACATAATGCAGCATAAGCTTGATGAAGGATGGGGAATCAGAATTTAGAAACCTGAAATGATCAAAGCTTACCAAAAATCCCATTTCAACAAGACTAGGAGTGGAGAGAATGAGAGTGGAAAGAGATAAAGAGAGGGGGACGAAGGAGCATTGTATTATGTAGCCACAGGTGTGCACTTCTCTCATTTTATAATTAGTGATTCTCACTTTACGTAGGTTGCATGTGTGTTGGAAATCCTGGAATATTGGAGTCTCAAACGACTCAACTATTTTACTGTCAAGAGATGTATTATTTGTTTTATCTTTAGACTGCTTAGATAAAAATTTGAATTTGCTATCAAATTTAAGCAGCAGTAAACTGAAGTGGTTTTACTTCGCCTATCAAATATCATTGAAATAACAGCTCAATAATATATAAGCAATAAACTGTAATAATAACCTTCTTTTTAATTATTTTACGTATTCTTGTATATGAAGTTTTAAAGTAACAAGATGTGGGTAGGATTTTCGGATTTCCTATTATTAACCTTATTTCATTCTACTGAAACGGTCAACAAGCAGAAGGCTAAGTCTTGGTCTTTAGTTCCTACCCTTGAATGGGCTTTTAAAAGTTAAATGCTCAGTAGAAACCGTGAAATTTACCATTTTGTATTTTTTTTAATTTAAACTTTTCTGAATAGATTTCACCGTTTATTACTCTTGTAAAAAAATAAGAAATAATCAATAATGAAGCATTAGAATATAAGAGTCATCATCTTTAATAATAATAATAATAATAATAATGCAAGAAGTATTAGGCAAACGACACAGAATTAAAGAATTTGGTCAGCAGAATTAGTTATTGTTAACAGAGTTGTTTTCTTCCACCATCTCTATTTCTGTTTCTAAACTCGTTATTGACCAGGTCAACCATTCTATGAATGAAAAACTTTTGATATCGTACTTTTTAACAATTAAAAGGAGTAAGAAGGTTTTATTAAAGAAAACAGCACATATAACATTAATGAAAGTTAGATAATATATCTCTAAGATATTTATAAAATATATCTAAATTTCTTGTTCTTTAATATCCCAACTCAAAAACTAACAAGATAATAGGAAAACATATCGAAAGAACTTATAGTATACAATTATTACGATGAAAATTTGTACATGTTATTAATGAACTACCGTTATAACCGATACTTGGAATGATGAAGTAAAAAAACGCATAATCTAGTTGAGTAGAAATAAGGTTTTTGGAAATATATCATTTAAAAATATATTAACTTAAGGCTCCTTTTAGAATTCCTTGATGTTCGGAGACGTTCCAAATAATAATTAAATTTGGCTTAATTTGTACTTTAAAGTAGGAATGCATTACGGCAAGTTAAAAACAAGATGAAATACTTCATGGCTTGTAGAAGAATAATAACCGATTTCATCTTTATGTCAAATTAACGGTTGGGTTGTCTTCTTAAAAAATTTGGAAGTTACAATCCCACAAATTTTACTGTCACAGGGCTTCTATCAAACGAATCTCGCTTTTAGTGTGACACTCAATAATAATACCCTATGATAACGCGCTGACATCCGTTCAGTAAATTAGTATTCAGTCTAATGAAAATGTAAAATTTAGTTACATGATTATGTGATTAAATTTAATCGTAATTTCAAATGGACAGGATTGAATACTTCATTAAATTTATTTTGATGCTTACTTGCCTACGAATTAGAAAGGACTGAAATGATTAGGGGCTTCACAAGTAGAATATTTTAGTCGAATGCGCGTGAAATCACAAAGACAATGACAGCTAATCTGACAAGATAGAAAATACGAATGTAAAAGGAAAATGTATTCCTTGTCATGTTTTCAATTTTGTGTCGATCTCAATCCTTTTATACTATCCGAATCTATATGGATGGGACAAAATCTGCGGAAATGTCAGGGAATAAATAAAGGATATTTCGTATCCAGCCATCAAGTTTTAAATACGCCAGTCAACCATGGGATAATTTAGAGGAGAGAAAGCTGGAAGAATATTTTAGAGGGTTGTTATGTTAAGAAATTAAATTGACTTTGGTACTATTATTCATCTCTTCTTTTCTCATTCCTTTTAACCTCTTAAAACACGTTCGTTTTCAAACTAAATCAACTCATGTTTTCCTTTAAAGAAATGTGAAACATACAAAGAAAAAAAATTGTTCTTGCTTTACATCTTATAACTGAACCATCACTGGGTCTTTCATGAAGAACTATAAAAAAACCTAGAGAAACTAGAGAAACCGTATATACACACTCTTTGGTACTTTCATCTCCAGAATAAAGCTTCTTTCCAGCCAAATGGCTTAGTTGAAGAGTGGTGAAAAATTTCATTTCCCTTACGTAAACAATCTTTCCCTTCACTTACTAAAAGTGATAATGATGAGACCATTTGATTATATTTACACGGGATACACCAAGAATATTGAGTCAAACACTATGTAAAGAAGCAGATTTTATGACAACAGCAGTTTTGCTTGGATGGCATGTAATAAATAGCACATCTCTGCACAATATGACTTCAAAAATGCTGCAGCACTTTTGAAGTCATAAACGCTTGAACGCTTGTTTCTGACCCAGAGTTACAGTTTTATAGTGCTTTTGTGTCACATTAAATAAAATTGAATGCAGAGTTATGCAACGAAGTGGTTAAATTGTATATTGATACAAACTATGATTTACTGCTTTTAGTTTTGAGCCTTATGGTAATCGTGCTCGTGGTACAAACGTGAAAAAGTAGCGAAACTGTTAGTTATTCTATAATTATCTATATTTTACAAATAAACCAGAGTTTGCCCCTCTGACTGGTACTACATTGTATTAAACACATTTACTCAATTAAGTGTCATGCTCATTCCCCTCAGAAACAAATCAGAGTTCCATGGACTCGTCCCCTATAAATTACGCACCCAAATAAAAGATTGAAAAACCTTCAATAATCGATCGTAATAGTTCAAGATATTCATATTATTTCAAGATCATTTTACTGAATGTACTTTATTAATAATGTATGTTCCAGCTCAAACCAATATTAATAAAAACAATTCAAAGCTTTAAACCCTTTGGTTTTGAGGCTTAAGGGCTTCCTCAAATGCAAAAATCACATCAGATGGAAAAAAGTATAAAGAGAAAGTGAAATTAATAACAGATCAATCTTTCCTACATGTAATATATTTCTCAACTTATATTATTCGAATCATCTGGCGTATCTCCCCCACTCACACTTTCACACCTAGTGTCACCCCAAAGCCAAGGCTGAATGCTTAATGTGAACTATGCAAAAGTAAAACTGGAAGAAATTTAATGCAAAGGGACAATATCAAAGCTGAATGAATAAAGAGTAAACTTCCACTCCCCCACTCTTGCAGTAGTATACACAAATCCAAAGGCACCAAGCCGTACATAGATTATTCAATCTATTCTAACAAACTTTGTAGATAGAACATCAAACCTTTTCTAGCATAGCCATTCAAGAAGAAGAAAATTAGGAAGGATTAAACTATAAAGTTTCCACACTAAATGTGTATACATTAAATCAAGACAGAGTAGAAAATCCTCGTGCATAAGACAACAACCAATACATTAGAATTTGAGTTGATGTTTTAAGTTCTGAGGTTCATTCGTGCATGCAAACTTAACTATCTTGAATTGCAGTTGTAGACGCTGATGATAATAATGCCCAGCTGAAACTTCCAACTTCCAACCCACTACTTGCACACATTTTATACACACATACACACAAGGTAGTGGGTAGGAATGATGATCTTTGGATTTTACCGAGGCATTCTATTAATAATGCCCCTGTACAGACTAGGTGGGGAAAGTTTCCTTATAAGAAGTTCCTTATGGGAACTTATTAAGGATATATGTATGTTTAGGAGCGGAAAGAGATACACCACAAGGAACAGGAAGGAAAGAGATGAGATAGTGAAATAATAAGGTTCGATTGGAGACTTACTGGCTCTAGTGGTGACTATACTAGTCAGGTAAAAGAAAGGGAAAGAGGTGGCAGTGGGACTGAATAGAGTTAGGTAACAAGATAGACATCTTATTTGCATAGTTGATTGGAAGCAGTTAAGCATGTAGTAAAAAGGAGGAGTAGAAGTACGACAAAATGATGAAATATCAAAGCGGACGTGATACGACTCCACCAACCTTTTTCTTCTCATCAGTGTGAAAAACAGAAAATGATTTTTTCCTATCCGTACTCCGTTCATTGTGAAAGGAAAAAGACTGTTTCCGTTTAGTCCGTTTAAGTTGTAGAAACACAAGGGCTATGAGAGACGTATGGATGTTGGAGGTTTGGGCATAGATGAAGTAAATTATAGGGTTATAACACCAGAAATAATAATAATCCTCACTTCTGCTCATTTCCTACTTTTGTACTTTGTTATATTGAAGACATTTAAATGAGCACATCTCTACCATGACGGGTATGCTTCCTATTACTTTCACAACTTTCTCACCCTTTTGATTGAATTTCCAACCTGTGGCAGTCGGTTGGGTTGAAGTTTGAAAGTCTTACGAGTAAGGTTACCTCATTCTCCTCTAATAAAAGATACTTTCCCTTTCTTCCTTTCTCTCTCTCCTTTTCATCCTTATTATATCGTTTAAAGAATCAGCTAATGCGTGCTTGAAAACCTTTTTCCTCTTCTTTTAGTTCATGCCCGTGATTAAACCCACATTGTCAAAGGGACAATGGAAGTGAAATTGCAGTACTAGTGTTTTAAGGACGTAGTTTTATGGTATCGAATTATGCATTTTGTAAATACATAATCAATATATATTTTTTTTGTCTGAGGTCTATAGAGTTTTACTCATTATCAAATTTAACAAACAACTGCAATCACATCTATATAGTTCCGGGGAAAGAATTAAGATGTAGTTTGCTAAAAAGTAAGCAACGCTTTTCTGTTCAAGATTAGTAACTTGAAGTATTCGTAACGAAAAGATGTAGCAGAAGTAGGTAGGTGGACTTTCCAGCATGGATTATTTCAAGTGGCGTGAGGAAGTAGTTAGGTAAGTATATCTATGGGTACATTTGTAGTGGTCTTAGAGGGAAAGAAATCGCTGAATTGTGATGGATAAATGATTCAAGTGATAGCAACAGCAGTGGAGTGGAGACTACTCGTCAGACCCATTCTATGGTTTAGAGATACTGAGAAAGCTAAACCATACTTTGAAGTCCTTTTTCCATTTCTTTGAATAGAAAAGAGCTCGAGAGAGCATTCAAGTAATCCATCTAATCAATTCTCGCTTATTCCAAATGCACAAATCCTTGGAAAGGGGAAATGTCATCTATATATATTGTTTCATTGTTTTCTCATAAATCCTCTACCTTTAAATCTGCTTTTGGTATTTACACAGGCTTACGAGATTTCTGGGTTAGCCATCATTGCTTAGTACTGAAGTATTTATGTTAAATTATTTTCTTCTTTGCTTTGGTGGCAGCCTCCCTACTCATATTCCTTGCAATGAAGTAGTAGGGGATTGTAGTTGTTAATACGAATGTTGTAAAGAAGATTGACAATCCCTTGTACTTAACATGAATTACCTAATGTTAAGCTCGATAATTAATTTATCTCTATGAAGCTTAAGTAAGTCGTTAAATATAAAAATTGCAATTATTGATTAGACATATTTCTAAAGTTAAAAACGAAAAACTGATCCATCCAGCATTACGTCCCCTACACCTTTCAACCCCTTCACTTTGCAGAGTGGGTAAACGTGTAGGTATATCTTGACCCTAGACAACCCCGTCCCATCCAATGTAATTACAATCCTGAAGTCTTACCTAATCTCGAAGTGATGGTTGCCGTTATGAAAAACGAAAATTGAAGCTTTAGTACAGTTGAAAATCAAAATTTAGGAAAAAAAGCCAAGTTCAGTAAGTTTTTAAGGGCTGTGCATGTTAAAAAGATTGTCAAGTCTGCAAAAACCCACTTCTTTGATTCATAAGAGGAGAGAAAAAAATCTCCACCTCTATTAAATAGGAGCCATTTAATTAACACTAATTGTAAGTACCCTGTGTTTATGCAATTTTTATTTTTATTAAGGCTGAAGCTGAAGAACACCTTGCTCAGTTGGAAGCAGTAAGTAGTGACTGACTTGATGTACAGGGGACGGCTGTCAAGGGGATATGCATGCAGGGGACGTACTGTCTTTGGAACGAAATTCGGGGGGAAAGGGGGATTTCTTCACCTTCCAGTTTTTTAGCCTGTAGACCGAGAGTGAAGTACATAAAAGCTACGTATTGTCTTTTTAGTGAGAAAAAAACTAAGAAATACTTTGCCTCAAGTCAGAAAAAACAGACGGAAGGAACAAAGAAAGGAAATAAAGGAAACAAATGAAAAAAGAACTAACCTAAATGAAATGCCATCGTTTTCACTGACGGCATACTACATACCCAATCATCCCTTTTTGTCTCGTGCAGCTTTCACAATGAACATAATAATATCACAAGACTCTTTCTCTTGGATCATCTTCACCATCTCATGATTATTACTCCTAGTGCAGTTCAGTTATAAAGCATTTATCTAGTTACTGTTTGTCCCCTTAACACCAACCACCACTAGCCAGTATATTGTTCTAACAGGAAAAGGCTCGTAAACAGAGCATCCTCATAATCACTTGCAGCAATAACCAATATAGCAACAGCCGTTACTCACCTCGTCTCTATTTTACTCGTGATCTTTCATCATATTTTGATAAAGTACATACTGCAATCCTGCATGTTTTCCTAAAACTCAACTTTCGCAGCAAGTTGTGGCTGTAAGATCATTTTCCATTCTCGACCTCAATGCACCTAAGACAACACAGTCTTTCTCTCGCTTTCCCTTTCAACTCTCGAATGTTTGGTGTAACTCAGTCTAAACCTCGTTCACACCTCCCTTCAGGGTATGAAATTATGATCTATGCAACTCAAAGGGAATCTCTTAAGTTCTGACAACTGCTCTTTTCCATATTGACTACTTTTGTTTAGAGTAAACCATCAAAGATTGCTAGTTGTTAATAACAAGTTTACAAACAAACTTGCTGTCTTATGTTGCAATTACCAATTTCTTAGTATTACGTTTTTGTATATAAGTAACGGGTGAAATTTATCCCGGTGTATTCGGCCAAGCCACTTGATTTACCACGTTCTTTTATCAACAGATTAGTTTCCTCTTACACCTTATAAAATGTTATGCACAACAGTAAGTCTCACACACGGTTTTTCATATCCGGTTATACGGTTCTTTTAGTTATTGATACTGACACTGATGCGGATTAAGTAAAAATTCTAGATAGAAGATACCACAGATTATAGAATATTACCTAGTAAATCTTTCAACAGCAGAAAATACTGGGATTCGCAGTAAACGGTTGAAACTAATAATTAGAGTTCCTAACTTTTCACCAGAACCTCTTAAGAGACGTTTTTCATATCAGTGGGAGAATTGTTGCAATTGCGTGTCGTTGATACTAATATTACAATGCGGCATCCTTGACTCCGTGCATTTATACATTTCCGTGTGGGTTTATTCCCAACGTAAGGATGATCAATGTGGCATTGTTAACATGTGCAATAGAAAGCTATACAGTTTTTTTTAAGTTTTCCCTGATCAATAACTTAAAAATGGATTTACTAGTTCGAACAAGCAGATAATTAAAACTTATTTTTAATGAATGGTATTAAGTACAATCAAAGAGGAGTTCATTTTGATATAACTTTATTTGTCAAGCATTGTTTATTACTTATTTTTTTTTTTGAAATAAAAAATTATAAATTTAATTGATTCAGCTCTATGTAGTGCATTGAAAGAGAAAATCACAGCAATTATTACGTTAACCATGTTCCCTAAGGTACTCTTAGGGAACATGATTAACGTAATTAGGGAGCATGGTTCAAGTAATAATTGCTGTTATGTGGTCACCATCACTCTCTCGTTCAAACAAAATACGTACAAATTTTGAACTAAATGTAACATAATATTGGATACAAGACTATATCTGCATTTTTTCGTTGTTCATTTATACAAAACAGGCCAAGGTTACAATTTCTTTCTTTCCTCTCTGAACCTGAAATATTTTGACTTTGTAAAGTAGGTATATAGAATTTTTTTCTACTGATTTAAATATTACGTTTTTTGTGGAAAATATGGGGAAGGGACGCAGAAGCCAACACAAGACAAGTGGAAGGACAGAAAAAAACCAGAACGGAAGAAAAACTATTCTCAACAACTAGCCATCATCACTTTCTCCCTCTCCTTTAGCAAGAACACGAAGAAGAATCCTTTCAACAAGAAAAGTTTTATAAGCAACACATGAGATAAGTCACACATGCTATATGCTCTTTTTAGGGGAAATACTTTGTTCCTTTAATGGACGCAATGAAGGATTATTTTTCTTGGATTTTCATTAGGAAAAGGCAGAAAATAAAGTAAACACGAAATAGATTCTGCTGATGTCTACCAAACTAAAATCCCTATTTGTACTTACAATCAAAAATACACTCGTCTACCCTTTACATAACTCTGAAAAACCACATATACACAACTCTAAAAGCCAGTGTTTACCTAGGTTTTACAACTAGTATACTGGGATATAGCCCGCATCAAAGATCGATTAATTATTTAGGAATTGTTCCCTCTTTCTCCATTAAAAATTTATACAAACATGAAACATGCTGGTGAGCCGGATTTTCTTTGATGAAATTATGATTAAATTATAAAGCATATCTCATGTACAATTGGTATTATGGGTCAAATTTAGCTTGAATTTATGTACAGATTTAGGAAACCTAAAAATAGTTTAAAAGAACTGATTTTTATAATATCCGTTTCAAGGTTCACAGTATTCAAATATTGTGTTATATATTAACTGCTCTAATCTTCCTCGTTCATTCGTTCATTCATTCGTTTGCAAATTGTGATGATACTTAAAACCGACAATTTTTGTTTGCCAAAAGAAAACTTTTTTACTCTTATTCAGCAGAAACCAGTACATTTCATTATTGCCCTACTTTGACTACTTTACTTCTAAAGTTTAACTTCAAAGTTTTACTGTCGAACATTCAAGGTATTCAAACAAAAATGAAAACCACACTTGCGTCCAATAGAAAGATTAAGCCATATTAAATTGTTCACTAAATATCAGGAGTTTTATTTAAATAGCTTGATTTGGCAAGAAAAAGATTGTATCAAATTTTTGACCACTTGATTTTAATTTTTAATCCAGGCATAAATAATTTATCGATCAGCGAATGGAAAATAATGCACACGAAAAAAATCGATAGGAAAGTAAATTATGGAACGAAATGGGTTACAAATTAACAAAAATAAAATTGATGATATGGAGAAATATTAGTTTTTATAATTTCAGTAATTCCACATTAGCAAAAAATGTGAATTTGAAGAAATAAAACAAGACTTGGACTTCTAGTATTGATTATTTGATTTTTCAGTTGAATGTTAATTCTAATCTTGATTAAGGAAACCGTTTTTCCGCAATTATAAATTTGACTAATTACTATACACTTATTGAATTCATTCATTTCAGAAGAATTTCATCCAAATCGTATTTTATATCTTCATGGTATATCTTAACTTCCATACAAATCAGGTGAAAAATAATTTCCCTTTAACTTTATCAACCCACTTTCTCAACATTTTTGATGCTTTCTTTTTGTCCCTTTTTTTCCTTTATTTCCATATAAATTTCCTTCCTTTTATATAACAAAGTTATTTACTTTGGTCGCAATATAAGCATAACGTAAGCATTTAATTAATTTAAACTGACTTTAAGTAGTAATTGAATGTGATGATAGATACTAAAGAGAAGCACAGCAAACAAAGGCTTCATTAAATGAGGCAAAACTTGGGTTCACTGAGTCCCATCGGGAGATGCTCAGAAAAGTGAACACAAACATGGAGCTTGTGAGTAAACTTTATAACTTTTTCTAACCTTAAAACATACCATGCCGTTTGCATGGGTTCCCAAATTAGGAAGCGATGGCATGAGATTAGGCACCGTGAATGGTATGAAAAGCATTTTCTTCTCCAGTCAACTCTCCCTCAACACGAAACGAACAGTTACACAAAGCGTATTAATCCTCGTGCACAAACAATCACAAAATCTTAAGTTACCAAAGATTATCCTAGCCCCCCTCTCACATATTTATAAAACTTTAACTATAAAATTCACAAAAATATAATTGTTATTGATATTCTTGATGAAAAGATTGAGTAAATGTCCAAGTAGGCAAACTATTTTTGTATAAATACATTCGTAAACTGTCAATAAAAAACACAAGCGTCATTTAATCACAGTCATACACTTGTGTTTAATCTAACTGTTGCATTAAGATACGCATCTTAATACAGAGAAGTATATAGAGATGATCATGGGTAACGTTGCTCTTTGTTCGGCAACCGACTTGTCTCAATGTTTGATTCAGAACATGATTAAAAATTTATAACTTTTTGAGTAATATTACAATGTCAGTACAAAACTGGTGAAGTGACAAACAGATCCGAAGGAATATTGATAGGTTAATTTACCCACTTAGCACTTACCCCAAATCCAATAACTTTCGGGATGTACTTCATATTCCCATGACAGTAGACCTTTCTTATTTGTAACCTTTTTTTCAGATTCAAAATGCCTCCTTGGCAGTTGCAAATACAAATGAGACTAGGATGGCCTTTTAACAATAGAAATCTTATGAATAGATAGATTGTCTTTACACCATTATTATTATTATCTTATCTCTCTCCCGGCGTCTCTCTTAAACGTCTTTTAAATATTAAAGCACAAACTGGTGTAAAAATAGGTTTTTGTAAAAAACTTCAGGTGAAGAAGGTAATACTTATGAGTTGATTGAGAAAAGTGAGTGGTTTATGTTTTAGAAAAATAATTAGTCTTCAGGAAAAAATCACATCAACTTTCACCTTGAGAAGTAACTTTCTCCTGAAGTGAAAAGAAAGAGCAGAGCACGTTAGTACAGGAAAATGTACTAAAGCAACCGCTCAGATGTATAATATAAACAGCACATGCTCCACAAAACCATTCTATACAGTATTCATGGAGTTGGATGTCTTGTTGGGTGAAAGAAGAGTGAACTCCTTGTATTGCATGCAACATGGTACTAATGCAAAACTGTACCATCTGTACTCAACTCTACCCGAGGAAAGCACCTAATTCCTATCCTCCTTTCCATTGGCATTATCTTATGATATTATGTACAAAAAGAGAGAGGAGAGAAAGGGAGAAGCTCCTACGGCTCTATTTTATCTCTAGTGTCCTTAATATTATCACACTTAGCTAAACCAAATACTAAAGTCCAGCTATGAACTAACCTCCACCAAAAAATAACTTATCCCATGACTGACGGTTTAATTCTTGGTGCACTCAATCTCCAAATTAAGGTATAACATCTGGATTTAATTTAGCTCCAACAAGCCATCTGATGTCCTTTGAACTCCTTTCCTGTCTAACCGGCTCAAATATTATGACGGGTGTATGAAGTATATAGCATCTGGATAATATTAGTAAATGAAATAGATTTCACTCTCCTTAGCATTGGCTTGGCTTTCTTCGGGCTGGTTCCCTTTTCCTATGTCTGGTATTTCTATTACTAGTCATTTATCTTGACAAACCACTTTCGCGATTGATACATTTATGCATGGGGTATAAATCTGCATGTATGAATAGGGTAAAACGACCACGCATGCAATGCAGAAATTTCAGATACCAAAGTAGATATTGAAATGCACATAAGGTATCTATGCATTTTGTACCATGCAATTTTGAATACTGTATTGGTACTTTTGGTTGAAGTATCGTTTCCATCAGAGAACACGTCATAAAAGGCATGCAAAGGGGTGAAAAAACTTGTATCTTATTTGTGTACAGGTTACAGTATCACCATTACTATGCTACAGGAGGAATAGACCCAAGGAAGGCAACAAAGGATCGCATCACTTTGAAATAGAAAAATTTGAACGAGCTGAAAACCTAGAGCTGGAGCCTCGTATCGGTCGTCTCAACCGACACGTACACCTACAAACAAGATCCACTTATGGTTCACCAGCTCAAACCCAATGAAATCCAATGGGCCACTGATTTTTATTAATGAGTACACAATTTTTCATCATACATACATGGCACTCCACTTTCTCCACGAACAACCTCCCTTGTCCAATGTACTCCTGTATCGTTTATCCTACAAGTTTCCAATGCGGGTACCACTGCATCGTAAAAATCAATGCCATTTCTCTCTAACTCCTCTGTCACAGTTGTTACGATACATGATCTAGGCGAACCTATAATGTCACCCTTATTCTAGTGCAGACTATAAACTAGACGATGAGTGAGACCAGCTTCCGTTGAGGTATTTTGGTGAAAAAATTTAGCTTAAAGGCAATATTTTTCTCTTTCCTCGTGTACGTTGAGAAGTAACCTAGAATATTTTCCTTTAATCTGGTTTGACTAGTAGTTCGCGACAGGAATTTTAAATTCTGATCGAATTTTACGACAGTAAATATACATGGGTTTCCTCACGAGAGCACTCTCAAAGAAAAAGGTTGCCCTATCACCTATCAGGGACCAATATATATATATTTATACGAAAACCTTTGCTATGCAATAAACAAAGCAAAGATCACAGTAATTGTAAAGGAATAACAAATTTTCTTCGTCCTTGTATGTACTTTTCTCATCACAGAAAAATGCACAAAAATAATGTGAATGCTGTAATACACTTCGTACATGTAGGTTAGAGTAGAATAATGGTCAAAAAAATGGAGAGTAATTTTATGAGTTTCTATTTATATTTTACGGCCTATGAAGCAAAAGGTTCTCCACATCAAAGCAAAGGCTCCATCTCAAAGGTTACAAAATGGATAAACTAAACTTTGAAACCTTAAATTTTCTATCATATCTATCATAAAAGGTGAGAGAACCAAGGTAAGATCAATCATAAAAGGACGCTCTTGGAATTTTATACCTTTTTCACGACACCATTACGACAGATTAGCCAACATAATGCAATTCCATACGTTTATAGTACATCCAGTTTCTCAATCTAACAATTCAAACTTTCATAGAGAATGGTGAAACCGCAGTTCGAAATAATCAAATATATACCCTAGTATTTGTGAAAAGGCCACTTTCTTAAGTTAACTCTCTATTCCATCCATTTTACGATTTCATTACTTTACATTAGAAGGAAAAATAACACCTTTGAAACCATCAAACAGCCAATACGACTACTTCGTCAAAACTTCTTTCCTCGTAAAACGGTACATAAACCTATGCAGGGATGATTGCAAGTGAAACCCGCATTTTTCTGCCCTCTCACTTTCATACAGATACACACTGGATCTAGCTTAGATTTATTATCATCATCATTACCATTATGAAAGAGGAAACTGGCTTTAGGCAGGATGTCTAAATGAATAAAAAAAACCTCATAAGATCCCAACCACGAACAAGATCCTGGATTCTACATAAACTTACAGTTCTGACTTTGAGGAGGTTGTTCTAGTTCTACTAGAGACTATTATTTAATTTGCAGTTGTATTCTTTTGTTGTACCTCTACTCTGTCGGAACGAAAACGGTAACAGATTTTTATACCCCAATATGTAGACATCGATTGCTCTACGGGATAAGCCAGGTCTGATTCCCAATACAGGTCGTGAATAGACCTTGAAGGACTTTTAAAGGAAAAAATCGACTTTTCTCTTCTACATTTAAAATAATGCTTTTGACTTAATTTCATACCTATCATGTGCTTGTAAGGATACAATTCATGCTAAGGAAATTGGATATAATGTAGTAGAGTAATTATTATTGCAGTAATGGACAATAACTTTGTTTTACAATCAATTAAACGTCTGATTTAGAGTTAGATTAGGTTTTAAAAGACAAGATTTAGCTACCGGTGTTTAAAACATAAACACTACACACAAAGCACACAAAGACTAATGAAACCTCTGAAGTCCTTTGTCCTTTTATTTTAAAAGGTTGGGTTAGAATTTCAAAGAGCTGAGTTAATAAAGGGCGTCGAAGTAAACAACTCCGCGTAGGGTTTTTAAACATGAAATATGATTCCCGTTTCATGAAAAGTGCAAATTTGACATCCTTAAACTAAATACTAAATAATGACATTATAACAATAACTGACCTGGATAACATTATAAGGTAAGTAATAATATATATGTGTGTGGTAATATACCTTTATAACAGTAGGCATTGCTTCAAAATAGAGATCATAATATGCACCCGTTTACTTGACTAGAAAGTCTACTTCTTAATTCAGGTTAATTTAGATTGTCCTTATTAATTACCCCTCCTAAAAATTTTCAGCAAAATAATTCAATAATGGGTCACAGGATCAAGGGTCGCATTCCTAAAAGTGGCTTCATTAAATACCTCTACTAAAAGTTTTACGCAAATTACCCCAAGGTCATCCTAAGGTTAACAAAGCTTCCCCGTAAGGTCACACAAAAGTTTAAACTAATATGGAGGGTTAATTGCTTCAGTATTTGGTATAAAGTAGATTATTGTGCTCGTGAATTACAGTATCGTTATGTCTGTGGCTAACCAAATATTTGTCAGCCACTTCTTAAGCATGTACTTTAGATTTCTACCATCAATAAATCTCGGCAATAGTTGAGATTTAGCACAACACTATTCTCGTAGCAGAACCTATGACCACGGATACTTATTCCAACCTCATAATGTTCAATTCCTACTGAAATGGATAATGGACGTACTAAGCTTAACCTACTTGGAAAAATCTCCGCAAAGTGTACCAACTCGATCATTATTAAACACAATGTGTATTATTAAAGTAATAAGAGAAATACACAGTGAAAACGGAAATCGTTTGTCAACTACCAGATTCCTTTTAAGTACAAAACCTTTGATGCAATTCAACAATGACTGTCTGCCTGCCAAACCAACCAAAGTGGTGGCTAAGTAAAGGAATGTGTTGGTAATATTTTTATTTTTTTGCAAGGACAACGGCATCAACAGCAAGCATCACCACTTATAACATACTACGATCAGGGTATAATCACTCTAGAGAAAGTCAGTTTCCTTTAAATATTGCACTTTCGAATGGTCATTGAAGCGAGAAAACCTTTAAAAATGCCCACTAAGAGTTTCCTTCTTCAGTACAACCCATTTGGACAGGAAAGTTTATCTTTCTAACCAACACACATGATTTATGATGGAATCCCAATTGCTATTCTAATAATATAGTCAATTTTACACATTTAGTTTCCTATTTTCTTTCCCCTCTGCCCTTACTTTAGCTTGACCAAAACTATTACTAAGTTAGCTAGAGAAAATATTCCAAGTGTGCTCTATACTTATAAACTACAAGTACTAAAAAAACTTTACATTCGAAGTAGTACATCAGACGTCTGTTGTACGTGCTGTCCTATAGAGAGGGAAAACTAGCCAAAGTCCAAAGTGAGCAGACAGGAGAGAAAGTAATATTATCACTACATTCATACTCGTATATAAATACAAAATGACTCTTACACTTCAGACTTTTACTGACCTTCTGCTGGTCACTCGTACCATGGCATGAAAAGGAAGGGAAAGAGAAAGAAGAGACTTGATTCAAACTGCTTTAACTTTTCAACTCACCCATTTGAGCTGTGGTCATATACAAGTACACGAGGTGCAGCTTCATGTTCAAAAACTCTAATGGTGGTAGTAACAGATAATAAATATATAACTTGACCATATAGTAAAATGACGATCGTGCAACGGTTCCAAAGGGAATCGGGAATCTCTTCTTAAAAAACCAGAGCAACGGGAAAAGAAAACAGGAAAGAAGATGAAGGGAATGCAAGGTACCATTGATGCAACCACACTATTATTATCACCAGCACGGGCAAAAAGAAACCATGCAGACTTTTCCATTTATTTCTACTACACAATTTTTTATTCCTCCTAACAACTTCTCTCGAGACAAAGTTTCTAATCTGCACTCCAGAAAGCTCACATTTAATTCAATTTAATCAAGTAAAATAGTTTTTCTGCTCTAATACCTTAAAAAGCTGACAGAGTAAAAACCTCGCTTATTTGTGCAAATTTATTAACTTAAAGAAGATTACCCACCCTCATGAAAAGACATAGTCACTTTCACAAATGATCTCCCAAAATCTATTTCCTCAACCCCTGTAAGCTCAACTTGTCCTAGTCATCAGAGATTCATAGTCCCTCTTCCTCTGCTCTCTTTCCTAAAAACACAAATTCCTCTCTAGAGTTTATAAGCATTAATATAGGAGCATTATTACAAACCAACCTAGTAGACAAGCTAAAAAGGAAGAGTAAATTTTTCGATCAGAAGGAATCAAGGATTTCACATGACTTTAACTTTACTACTGTATCACTATCCCTGCCTACTTCATCTATGTAAAAGAAGAATCCGTGAAAGGGACCAAAACTCTTTAATCTTCAATCTACATCACGAACTAAACCGACTTCATTTGATCCCATGCATCCTACTTGCAACTTTCATTCACTATACAAATGTGATATGGGTATAGAAGTGTATTATTACTTTGCATTATTATTTCCCCTTCCTACAAATTAAAAGGTCAGCCAACGCCTAAGCTCTAAAAGATCGTCTGATGTGGATGAAAATGTCTATTTCTAGGCATGCAGCGTTGTTCCCTTTTCCTTTAAGCTAGCACGCTATAAAAGGTAGGTAATGAGGTAATGACCATCCTATAATGTAATACACACATCACAATACAACACTATTTTACTATTAGCCACCACTAATGCAAGTAAGTGCCAGAGAAAGCTACATTCAGATAGAGTTTACCCATACATATAATTTTATATCATGGGCTCATATCCGTTTCACCGCAAACTATTCACAGCGGAAAAGGCTATGCCGTGCAACATTTTTTCCGGAAATTCAATGAAATCTCCAGTAACGCTTTTATGTATTCTTGTGTTCCTACCCTTAACTAGAAAAGCGTTGAGAGCAAGCTTCACTTCATCCCTTCCGAACAGGACAATCCACTCTCCTAACCAGTAAAATCATTGGTTTACACATTTTACGAGATTAATCCTACTTCCATTCAATCCAATACTCTTTTAAAAACAAAATCTTTTACACCAGAGCCAAGTTTCTCTTTCTGAATTCTCCAAACATATTCTTCTAAAATCTTGTATTTTACAATTGCATTAAATATAATCGCCAATTCAAACTTTTAAAACTGTTTTTTGGCTTTACTTTTCAGTTATTATAGAATGAAAATAATATTTATTGGTTAAGAAACAACTTGTGTCATCTTATTAAGAGAAAGCATAGAGAAAGTAGAATGTTATTCGATAAGTAAAGATCATGCTATTTTTGGCAACTGGGAGCAAACATTGGCTGTAATAGACTATTTTCAACTACTAAATAACGCTAGTAAACTAAAGCCAAGCCAATGCAAAATACACTAGTAAATTATAGTTAAAACATCATCTATAGAAAACAATGGCCATAGTACTACCAAACCTCCTCTGAAATCACTGTAGGAACATCCAAGAGTGTCACCCTCATTGCGATTGAAATAGAGTGAATAGACTTTCCATTTGTATTCACATCGGCACCACTTTCTTCACTACAAATAAAATTTACTTGCTAGTTTGACATAACAAGGTAAGGCAGTAGTTCTCTTCATTCAATTCATTTTAGAATACTTTCTCTTTGTAGTTAGTTCTCACCGTCCCTACCAACTTGTGTTTCTCCTATTACAACTAAAACCTATCAACATCTTCTGCAACTGAACTTTATCCTAGATGTTAACGAGCTTTAATACGGGCAGTAAATTGATGTACAACACTAGGACAGAAACCCGGGAGAAAAAGCCAAAGTAAATTCTACTGGACACTTTTAATTAAGATAGATCGAATGGATGCGATATAAATATAAATGTACAACTGATACTAATTTGTACTCTTGAGTAGTTATCTTAATCAAATTAAAAACTCCTTCATCCTCATTCTTTCGTTGTCTAGTACACAGCAACAGCGATCTTTATCCAGAAGCCATCAGACATATTTTGTACTTCATAGACTGGTAAAGATCAACACTAGGTGATTAAATACAAGGATTGAATCGAGTTCAATCCTTTATCAAGACCTTTCAATGCTATTACAGGGTACAAGGAGTGAAAACGTGATGGCAGGTAGTGGTGGTTCTCATGTTTCAACTTTCTTCTTGAGAACTAGTTTGATAAACGTCAACATCAATATCTCTAACAAAATTAAATGTTGAGTTTATTTGTAAAGCGAGGAGGAAAACAGCTCGACAACTTTGTATTTATAATCAGGAAGTTCTCGAGGGAGTCATGAAATCCATTAAATTCCTGGCATTCGATCAAGATTGGTCCTCCTTCTGAGTTTCACTCTCACTTTCACTTACAACGTTTGTAATTCTTTGGCAAAGTAAACAAGACTTTAGACCAAACTCATAAGCTATATCAAATCAACTAGGTGTACCTCACACACACCCTTCATATCATAGGTATTCTTTAGTTACTTAAAAGTATCAAGTGTTAGTGTACATACACACACACACCTACCTGTTTCAACAGATTAGTAAACAACGCAGCTATTGCCACTACAGTCAGTTCCAGATAATCAAAGTACTCATCCCTAGTTACACCACTTAAACTCATACATAAACTTATAGAAACCCTATTTAAGTATTTTTCTTACTCTTCTTGGATTAATTCTCCTGGAGAAAAAAAAAAGTGATGCGGAAGTTAGTAGAAAATATATAATGTTTGTTTGTTAAAGGTATGTTATAAGTGTGGCGTCAATAAGAGGAAAGAATCTTGCGTGTTGAACCACTACAAATCTCTCGTCTTTCGCTTCGATGAACATTTCCACTTTCAGCAACAAATGCTTGTTGAATTAGATTTCTTCGTTTCCATCATCATCATCATAAGGTCGGCTTTGGGCTATGAGTTTTTGGTTGCTGCCTCAAGTTTGGATTGGATGTAGTATGGACTCACCACATATATATCAACCCAGTGCATAAAGTAAAGTAAACCAGAAAACTGTTTGCTCGTTAGGTATAAGTCAATATTTTTTCGGTGTGCATTTCAGAGACAGGGAAAAAGTCAATGGAATTTCTAGGGGATTTGATTCTCTCACTTTTCTCTCTTTCTTTCCACTTTCTCTAGCCCCCGTCAAACCATCACATTCTCTTAGAATTTATGACGAGACTTCTTTGGCCAAGCATATAATAATAACGTGTTGGTGTTGCTTGGGATGTTGGTGGTGCTTTGGTGACTATGTATGTATATTTTTTTCTAGCGTGAAGAAGCAATGAAAAATTCTGAAACTCAACCTCTGAGAAATCTTTACTCTTCTTAAAGTGTAAAACTCCCATGAATACTATCATCACCATTAAAGCTACACAGCATTTACTCAAAGAATGAGGGAAAGTACTTTACTTCCACTTTACAGTCCAGAGACTGCACAGTTCCTTCTCAAATTGTGTGCATAGATATCTTGTACAACCGCAACTATTATGAGAGAAGGTCTGGCTCTAACCAGCTTCCAGGATATTCTTCAGTGGGTATAATTTTAGTCTTTTAGACACCTTGTCTTCTTTCACTTCCCTTCAAAAATGTTAACGAGTTTCTCATTGAAACATGAGAGCTTTCGTGTTCTAACACTAAAAGGTAATATTATTCTGTATCACTTGGCCTACATGTGGAATATGAGTTTACTGGGGTGACGCAATGTCTTAGCAGATGTACTGTCTGCATGCTTTCACGTATTTTTAGTTTGAACTACAACGGAGAAGAATAAGAAGTATTCGACATTTATGAGATACTAGTTCAGGATCAATACCAAGTCAATTTCTCCACAGCTATTTAGATAATTTACAATAAAGATGTGCTAAAAATTAGTTTCGTCCTCGTGTCGTTTCTCAAATCCATTTTGTTTCGTTGAGAAATTAAAGTCTTTCTACTTTAAAGATTAGGCAGGCTTCAAAGTGGTGCTAAGTAAAGACGTCCTATCTAGAAACATACTGCATGGGAATGTTAAAAAATATTTGATTTTTGTTGCTCATTTAAAATAATTTTCATCCCTTTGTCTCGCCTTTATTTTAAATCTCTTAGTTATAAATTATTTACATGTAAGATTCAATTTTTTTAGACCAACATTAGTTTTATAAAAGGGTAGTAGTTGATTAACATGGCACAAATTTAGTATATTCCAAGTTTACTGGAAAAATCTAAATATTTTGTGTTTAATAACTAAAAAAATGCAAAATTATGAATAGAAGCATATCCTAATAAATGATTACTATTTGAAGAATTAAGATATAAAATTTTCTGAGGTGGTCCCTCTCCTAAAACTAAACTTGACTGCTCCACTGTCTTTCTTTTGGACTGTCACCTTATTCGGAACAAATAGAAGGGGGACTTGAAAGGAGGCAGAGAGAGAGATAAAAGGAAAGCGTGAGAGGAGAAAATCTTGGTGTCTGCTAAGCACAATCGAATCTACCTTTAGTCTAGGCACACATCATACCATGCTAACCTCCTGATAAGATTTCCCATTTTCATTTCATCACTTGCTCCGTCGCATCAATTATTGCCAAGAAAACTAGCCTTTTCAACTTTATACACAAGGAATATTCACACATTTACGTTCCCCATTTTCATTTTCACAATTCATTCAATAAGGATTATACGTACTAGTAACGTTTGTCTCTACATATCCATTAAACCCTCTAATCATTGCTCCTAGACTTGGATATAATTTAGGTAGAAATTAGAAGCCATCCGGTAGAAAATTTTCCCATTCGAGCCAATAGCTAAATCACCCACGGGTTGACCATAGACTAATGACTAAAACCGCAGTAGATTACAGTTGTCAGAAAACACTGGCAGGGTAAAATATTGGCAATTACTGTGTACCACTAGCATTACATCACGGCGGTTTGCCATTCACTAATACCATCAATCCGGTTAAACTGACTGCACCGTAACTCTCTCCATAGAAAATATAGGCAGGAAGACCAAGGGTACAAAAACATTTCCCTGATAATACATTGAATCGCTGTGGCTTACTTACCGTGGAACATATTACTTACCCGAACTGATGTTACTATAAAAGTAGTACACCTCTTTGCTCTTTGGAACTGGGATTGGGATCTAAATAGCTGTGTAGCAAGATGGCTCAGTTACGGTTTGGAACCACCCTTCAACTGTACTGTGTGTTCAGAGTAGCACTAAATAGTAGTAGTATCCCAGTCCTCCTCGAATATTTCAGTCTGAGCCTCCTTGACCAATACTACTGTGTAGCAATTTAGAGCAGTATTTATTGAATGGTAGCATTTTAACCACACAGTCATACGATTAGTGCTACACTAGTGAAATATACGAGAAAAATAAGCGTTGGAATAAGAGGTTATCAGAAAGGATAGGATGAAAGTCAGACGAATCTCGTCTCTCTCGTTCCTACTCGATGGACATTAGGGGCTTCCGGTCAGTAAAGTGCAGGCATTGCACAGATCAGCTATCAAATCGGTCTTGCTTATTCAAACTGCTTTATATGATACAAGGCATATATCTGTACTGATCGAGTAATCTTATTCTCTTCAGAAACCAAAAAATAGTCAGCACCCTTCTCTTAGATCGGGATATTTTGAGTGAGGAAAAATAGTAGTAGGTTGGTTGTACGCTCTAGCTTCCTTTTACAAACCTAGCTTTCTCATTAATCTTGAATCTATGGATCTTAGTCCCAGGGATATAGGCATTGTTGTAATTTTTAATAGCTTTCTTTTTTAGTTCTTGACGAATTCCCGAAGTTAATTCTTGGTTTACACTTATAAATCCACACTATCCGTCTCGCTCATTATTTCAACTTTCAATATCTGTCTCTATAATATATTTTAGAATTTCATGTTTTATCCAGATACGTCATACAGCAAGACAGGAATTTTTAAAGCTCTTATCTGAACGTATTGTCCGTACGTACAAACTTGCGTAAGTACGACTTTTGTTTCTAACAGAACTTGGCTAAATTTCGAAGGTCATGGTTCAATGTATCTCGTTGCTGTCTCTTCATGGATAATAATTCAACGAGATCAAATAAGAAATTTTCTACATAGATGCAGATTTTGAACTTAATGTATTTGCATCTAGAGTGTATGCTATAGCATTGGAAATGCAGAGTCGTTGTGTACATGCATAGAGAAAAGGTTATAAAAGGTAGGATACGTAACTAACTAACTGCCGTTCGAAGTGACGGAGTACGAGGGGGTGCTTTTTATTTCCCATTCTTCAAGATGTCTTCATAAATCTATCGAAGGAGGAGAAGCTCCGACAAAAAGACCATTACAGGAAACTATTCACTTATTTCCGACCATCGTTTGTTTTCGATCATGTAGCTTTGTACTGAAAAGAAAGAGAAGTATGTGGATTGAATGAAAAGAGCCTCATACACAAAAAGAATGAGGGATTCAGTTAGAGTACATAATGTGAGTCCGAGACTCGAAACCTACATAGAGTCAAGTCAAATGCTGTAAATAGATGTAGACGTGCTTCACTTTCTCTATCCTTATACTTCTCTTATTCTTCTACCAAATAATTCCATTGTTGTAATTGATTGATTGACATGGTTCTATGCCCTGATACCTGCTTTTCGGCCATTTAGAATTCTGACCTCATGTTACAATCATTTCAACTCTCACCCCAATAAAAATGCTCTACCGTACATGTACCGCTTCCCTTGTTCAGCTCTTCAGTCACGTATTATTCTACCTCGTACATGATTACAATTTCACAACGTTTGCAATTTCTTCCATTTTCACTCATCTTACAAGCCTTTCTCTTAGAAAAATGCTTATTTTATTTTAAGCTCATTAGAAAAGGAAAAAAATGTTACTGCGTGTAATGGAACTCAAATCAGTAATGATCAAATAATTCGTAGTAACTACATCATATAATCTCAACTCTGTGGGTTACAATTAAACTGTTGGATAGATAGGTGAAAGGCTTATTGAACATATGAAAAGATGATAATCGCAAAATGTTTGTGAAGCAAAGAAAATTCCGAAGTTGGTGCATTATAAAAGGTGTTTGTGTAAAGGAAGATAGGATGCTGGAGAATTCGCGTAATTCCACAATTAATCTTGTACAAAGTCAGATAGTACAAGCCGTAGTCGAGCTATTGTGTCTTTTAGAAATAAATACTTATCTAACAAAGGCTATTACTTCATGATGAACTCTATTATCTCCTTCAATTTGGCCAAAGCAAAACCCCAACTTCAATTTACTGCTCGTGTTAGTTCACTTTCTAGGACAGCATATCGTCTACGAACGTTTTTAGAATTTCTTTCTACCCAATAATCTATAGGTTGAACTCTGCAATCACAAGCTATGGAAAACCTTTTAAATGTAGAAACTAAGTTTAAAAAAATACTTGCTGACATTTATTTTATCAAATATGCTATTTAAATAGCATATTTGATAAAATTTGACGTTTCGATTGTTATAATTAGAACAATCGAAACGTCCGTGTCACCTCCATGCTGGTTGAGTTGCATTTACAAATAACTACTAACTGATTTGAAGTAAAACAAAAACTTACTTTTTTTTAAATTTAATGGTTTTATCTCCTGAACTAAACCTATCTTAATTGTGTTGGGTATTTAACGAATCTCCAGTAGCACCCAATGGTATATATTGATTTTAAGAACTATAAGTACTTAAAACGTATTCACTAAAACTTTTGATACTGTGTGTTCTGCACCTATATTTTTGTATCCATTATATTTTTTACTCATAATATTTGTTTCAATACTTGACTTTCAATTAATAGGAAATCATTTTAAATTAGGTCAATTCAGTTATTTCAGAATTCATAGCCTTTCAAATTTTTAAGCACATTATTTCTCAGTAAATACCTTGCAAAAATTGATACATAATATAATGCCATTAGAAATAAACACAGAGAAAATAAGAATGACAATTTCTAATTTCAATATTTCATAACTGCAAGTATCTTCAATATCCTGCTTGGTTAAGGATGTACAAAATCATACTCTTAAGTGCTGACTGGAGACTTGACAATTTATTGCATGGTAGCAAAAAGATACAATAACATTCCGAATTTTAACACATGACTTACGTGTTGTTAGCTAAACCCTGTATAAACGTTAATTTTTACCAAGTAAATACAGCAAAAGCCCTCTTTTATTACAAAGACTTGGTTCCCGTCACAGCCAGTCATTAATTTTCCGTCGAAATATTCAATTTTACAAGAGAAGCTTTCCAGTTCGTAACTACGCTTCCTTTCGTTACTCCTCAGTTCGCCTGCCTGACTTTCACCCTTCCGTCTCCATTAGTACTAGAGCAGTATTCCATCCTTTTGATTCATCAAGGCTTCTTGGGGTACAACTCGTCCTAATAAACTTTCTTTCCTTGAGCAATCCTTCACTGGCAATGATGATGACCTAAATGACAAGGGTAACTGAAACCCTACAAGAGGAAATAGAATAAAGCTTGTTATACATACAACTTCTGCTTCTGGCCTTTTTGTCAGATTGGAGTCAAGTTGTTTAAACTATCAAATCCAGCTCAAAGTAAGACACGTCTATATAATAGGAGCTATCTGAGTTGTCTTTAATTACTCTAATCGTCCCAGCCGTTTTTATATTACTGTAGTAAAAAAAGTAAAAAGGGTTTCCCCAAAAATCTTGATTTAAAGAATATGTCACTATCAACACTAGACACTGTATGCAATAAAATCGAAAACTCTACTCTTTGAATCTGAAGATGACAATTCAAACAAAGCCAAATAACAATTACGGAATAAGAAACAGGACGAATTAATCACCATTCACCTCGCACACCCTACCACTACATTTCTCACAGATTTAAACCTCTAAAGAGCAAAAATGTAATTAAATCCTAAGACAATACCTCGATTTTAAGGTATTTGCCATGTTCGTGGTTGTGGGGAGACACAGACGCATTCAACCGAGACGACTGAGATGAGGAAACAAGAAATATCGCTTAGGTGCAGCCCCCAGTTGTCCATCAACCTTGGTTCTCATTTGTCTTAAATCCTACCACAATGGCGTGTTGAAACGTCACAAGCGAGTTATGGAATGACTTATAGTACAGAAATTGAAAGACACTTCTCGAGTAACCATGTATTCAATACTATTTCGTCGCTGTTCCTAAAATAGCTTAAGTCACAGCCACAGGAAAACTTAAGCTGCTATAAATCAACCTGAATAACTTAAAGAAATTAACAAATCAGACAATTATACATAAAATACCCACAAAAAATTCCACTAAGAGACAATAAGACAAGACACAATGCTAGTAATGCATAAAATGACATTAAAATTATTGCAATAGAAAAGGAAGATACCCTGTGGCTCCATTCTATCAATTTATATCCAACTTCTATCTATTGCTAGTACAATTCTTAGGCAAATATCTGCTGCAAAATTGAGAACTGATCCTCTACATTACTCCAATAGTATTGCCTTTGCCATACCCCTGCAACCATTCGATTCGTGAGAAAATGATTATCCAAATATTTTGTCAATACTATTGCTTTGTTACACATCTTTAGGAACTCAACATAAAATGGGAATATAGTGCAAGGTAGGCCTTGTAGCAAATAACTGGTGGCAACCCTACATTACACAGTGCGTGAAAGGTTGGGATGGATTCGAATTCTTTTTAATCTACTTTTTTGACACTGACACCACGAAAACTTGGCTCAGCATAGTGATACATAAGGCTTTTTTGAAACCGTAGAAGGAAGATTCATACCTAAGTATTGTATAAATGTGTAAGACATTGTATGGGGAAAGCATTTATCTAGTATGGTAGATTTATAAGTATTAAGTAAAATGAATGTACATGGACTGGTGCTTTGGGACTATTGTAAGAGTAACAGAGCCACTTCAAGTCTTCACACCCCGGAAAAGCTAACCGAGAGAAACTTCCTTTCTCTTCTGCATGCTGGCTTCAAAGTAAAAGGAACGGAAATGTGACAAACTCTTCTTGATGCCAGAATGCCAGTCTGACTTCTTTTACTCAACCAACTATCGCTTTCTTGTATGCTTCTTCTATTATAAATTGTACTTGAATAGTTCAAAGAAAGTCCATACTGAGAAAGTCGGTATGTGTCCTCTAAGGAAGATAGAGAGGGAGAGAGAGATGTAGTCTACGGTTTTGAATCCTGCTCCTAGTCTTCTCTTTTCCCCTTCTGTCTTTCTTTTCTGTTTCGATTTTTCCTTCCTAAGCACTTAACTCACATTTCAATTCAGAATATATAGCTCTCTCTCCCACTCAATACTAGACTTCTTCAAACTATTCATGAAAAATGACACATTTCCTTTCTAGAAATTAAACTCCCTCCGCTTTTGTGACAACAATTAGTTTTTATTCATCACATCCTGACATCCTTACACAAGCATATTAATCAACACTTAAGCGACTCCAATTCAAAAACCAAAGGGGGCTTTGAAGAGTTAAAACTACACTTTTTCTTATGTATATTATAAACTGTTTTTATTAAGTAAAGCAGTCGTTCCACAAAGTGTTTTGACAATTGATTTTATTTTACCTTAGCATAAACTTATAGCCCTTTGAGGTCTGACTTGTATCGAAGGTAAGGTTAAAGGGGTCGACTTTTAGAAACCTTGTGAAAGTAAATTTAGCGTACAGCTTTGTAAATTTTTTTTTTAAATGGTAATAATTCATGAATAATAACTTTGAATTCATTGAGAATGCAGAAAAAATTCGAATGAACCTTTTTAATTCATATTGTGCAATTTAACAGTATACATTGTATTAAAAACCCTACTGAATTTTAAAGTAAAACAAATGGTGATTAAGTGATTGCTTGTTATGTCAGTAGGAGGCTAAGCATTAGTAGTTTGCTAAACAAACAATCAAGATTTTGTGGTTAAAATTTACTTCACAAATCTTACCTTGCCAAAACAACTTCTTTTATTCATGGCGGCCAAGGCAGCGGCCGCGGCATGATGTTCCCAAAATTCAATAAATGCATACGGATCTCCATTAGGCTGTAATTATAAAACACACACACATCTCATTAATACTCAGAATATGTTCAGTTGAAAACTGAACATGTGAAAGGTACTTTGCATTCAATTTCCATGCTTTATAATAACATTATTAAATTCTAATTAAAAATGATTCGCTAAATCATTATTACCACGATCACAATAAACACAACGAGATACTACGATAAAAGACAAGAAAATCGAAGAAATAAGATAAATCAATTACTACTTTATGAGCTTTAGGTACAATAAAAAAAATCCTTTGATCTGATGCCACAAATTGATCAGAATAATGGTTGTATGACGGGGGATCTCGTGAAAAAAGAAAGGTTCAATACCATAAGTTTCATAACAGTCCATAAAACAGAAGATGTGCTATATTATCATTAGGGTTACGGATGCATAATATAGATGAAACAGCATTTTCCACACTCGTTACCAACTTGGTCCCTTCTTCCATTCAATGGCTTGAAATGGACACTGCCCAGTAAAGTGGATAGGGATGATAGATTCTTCCAGCATGTGTTGTCTTCTCTCTTCTCATCCTCAAAGTAATATTATCAAACCACTACCAAGTACAAACAGACTTTGCACAATGGGTAATAATATTGTAACGACTTTGGTAAGTCGTATATGTCCCTAACCACACATCTCTCTATTTACCACACATGTGTGTCTTCAGTCACCAAGTCATTCACCAAACCTCGTAATATAATACTAATACATACATAAAAAAGGGGGAAAGAAATCCAGAGGAAAGTCATCAAGTCAAGATCAGATCTGAAATCGCATAAAACTCAGCTGTCCTGTTCTTGTCAGATATTCTAACATTCTAAACCCTCAGGTGCGAGATTCATCACATTTCTTAGATAACTTGAGGATTTTGAGGTTGGAAACAAAATTGGAGGGCTCATTCTAAAGGAATTTATAAAGTCACTTCATTGCATTGTCTACAGGGTTGAGATTCTTGAGGATAAAAGTAGTGAAAGCTCGTTTCTTGACCAACACCGAAAAGGTTTGTAATAAAATATTACATCAAAAGCCTGAAGCATCTTTCAAATCCCCTTTCCTTTTTATAACATAAAACTTCTTACCCCTTTTAGTCCCTTATAAAGATTTTATGACTTTAAAATGTTTATTGAGCTCTCTTATATACACGGGGAAATATCTTGAGTGTGAGGGACTGATTGTGACTTTCTTACACTTGTAAATGCTCTAAAGGGTAGTGGGGAATTGAAGAGTCAAGTCAAGAGTATGTCTTTATTTCTTATCTTTTGAAAGTGGTACGGGAGGTGAACAAAGAGTATGATGAGATCCTGTGTAAAATCTTGTCGTTTATGAACTTATAAAAACTTAAGTTCTGTTACTTTATTCATGAGAAAAGTTCCGCACTATTTCTAAAGCTGTTTTCCATGGAAAATAAAGTACGCAATTTAAGTTTAATTAATGAATTACATCAATTTGCCTCTAGAAAGGATTTCATTGTAGAGACTGTTTATCACAAAAGCAGGGAACACTTTGTCAATGAATAAACTTAAGATTTAAGATTTCATAGTTGTAATCAGGGAATTTCAACCCTTTTATGTAACTTTCTCTCCTTGTAGTTTATTGATTACTTTGTATTACTTTGAATAACCATCTGTGGATTTCTCATTACTCGATCATACGCTCCAATTTCGGAACAAAAACAACCAAGAATGGTACAGTGTGGATCAAAATTGTATTGTAAACAATGTGAAGAAGTAATTGTTGTTATGTCGTTCTTTAATAGAATACGTAAATCAGTAAGTAGAGTCAATACTTCTCAAAACTCTACTGAGAACAATAACTGCTAGGTAACTGAAGTCATATTAATATTAACCCAGAAGGGTAGATATAAAATGCTTAAGAACTCTGACAAAATCCAACACATTCAACAAACATTGCAACAGAAGAGAAAGCTAGTACATTGTGTATTCATAGAGTATAGATGAGGACAGAATGAATTCATTAGAGGGATGAAATCCCTCAAGTTGAAGTTAGGGGCGAAAATACCCATGTCAATATGTAAGTGCAGAATTGTGACAATGGAAGAGTTATCATATGGATAAAGGGTAGGGAAAAGATGGGTTAAAGTGGAAGAAGCTGTTGAAGAAATACCGGTTTTATCGGTGTGATAGCCTATAAATATTTCAGAATCAGGGTCTTTGAAGCTTTGTAAAAAGTAAGTTAGGATGGAGAAAGTCTAGAAAGGCAAAGGGTTCAAATTCACATTATGTATAGGTAAATCATGAAAAAACGAGGTTCATGTTCATACAAACGAGCATTATGTTGATATGAGAAGGGAACATGAAGAGGAGGCGAAATGACACTCTTCACATAAAGAGAGAGATATCCATTTTGAGCAATAAAAAGACAAAAAACCCTCAGCACTGAAAAAATACGATTTCTTGACAACTGAGTTCGCAAACTACAAATTCGAGACCTGTGAATAAATTTGCCCATTTGCTGTTTCCCCTGCTTCAATGCTCCCCTATTTTACTCAAAGAATCAGACTTTTTCCATTTTCAGACGTATAACATTTTTTTTGGATGCCTCTAGAATAACAAAGCACACATTACATATTCTTCAATCTGCTTAAAGGACATCCCTACTACCACTCATCTTGATTCGAGAGCATTCTCTAACCTCTTCTTATGCTATATTTACAACGTTAAGATACTCTCTTTATCCTTGCCTTCTTATGTTATGCCAAATGCCAAATTTAACAGTTACCCATGCCTGTAAAACTACAAGATGTAAGATGACTGCACAACCCAAACAATCTACTTTCCCTATCTAAATGGTTTTAACTTCCAATAAGACCTTCCATATGTCTTCATTTTCTCTATCTACTACCCACCTATCTATCATACAAACACCCGTTTTAAACGTACAAAATCCTCTTAACTCCAACAACACAAAACTTACTTAAATCCTATATTTTTCTTCACAATCACTTCTCATTTGTACTTTTAAGCTTATTTACCCACCTTGTGTTATGCTTTGTAAGAGTACTTGCAACACGAGCTTCTTCAGTTAGATTTAGACGAGTGCAAATTTCAATGGTAAAAAACACCCCCGTCATCATATCATCCCAAGCCCATCTCATTTCGTGTGCCCAAACATAAAAATCTTATTTAAAAAAATGTGACTCAATCTACATCCAACTTGGTAGGAATGGAAAATATAAAAAATCCAATTTAGCCATGTCTGGACAATATATTCAAAGAGGAACATTCGTCCACTGACCCTATCAAATACGCACACATATGCAAGGGGCAAGAGGTAAAAGAGCATGGTGGTGGGGATGCACTGCATGAGCGGGTGTGGAGAGTACTGCAGCAGGAGTGCTTTCGTCAAATGAGATGTAAGTCCATTATGGCACTTAGTCGTATGAACTTTATTCAAGAGGAGAAAGTTGATGGGACCTTGGAGGAGAAGTTGGTGAGTGTCGAAGATTGTCCTTTGCTGGAAGGCTACTACTACTTCTAACATTTACTAGATGATACTATACATTTAGTTACAATTCTATTGTATCCTTGTATCCAGTACAGTCAGTAGGTACATTTGCTGGCATTTCCAACCTTAGTCTACTTTCTCCTGAAAAAGTATCTATACCTTCTTATACCATGTCACGTGCACATACGAAAAAGTAAACTGAACTTAAATCCATGTGTACATTTCTGTGTGCATAGTACCAATGCCAAGACACTGCACTCTGACTAGAAGATTTTACTAAAAAGTTATACAAGATACCTTGTGTATGAAGTAAAGTGGAAATGGGTGAAAGTACAAGGGTACAAGAAGAGGATAGAAAATAGTGATACGCAGACTACTTTTATATTATGTGGCTTGGCTTGATTTAGGTGCTGGCGAGGAAAAAGAAGAATATGATATCGTAAGAATGGAGTAAGTGGTAGGCAATCCAAGTTGAAAATATACAAAAAGGATGGAAAACGAGGAAATGGTCGGATATGCATCATGCAAACGAAATGCCTTTCTCCCATCCCCTTTTCTCCTTATACTTCTTAAGTATTTCTCTCTTTCACTCACTCACTCTCACTTGGTAGAATCATCTTTATGCCCTATTACTACTACTACTTTCTACTGGAGGTATCACTATCTACCACTGACTACCACTTCTACCAATTCCATCACCACCACCACAGAAATGCATAAAGTCATATTTCACTCTATATGTATTTATATATAAATTTATGCGCTCCTCCATGAATTCTCCTCCATGCAATTCCACACTAGAACTCATACTATTATTATTATCATCTCGCACAAAGCAGCTAGTGAATGTGCTACTAAATTGCATAATGTTCAGATGAAGCAGTATAGAGGAACCTTTTGGAAGATATGGGAGCATCTACTTGTAGTTATGCAGTTGAGTAGGGAACAGCTTATGATCACTCCACAGGGGCATACACTAGAACAACCCTTGGAAGTTGAATGAATGGTGAAAGCTGAAATGAAGAAAGAACATCTTTACCTTCAAAAAACGATTGCAGCAGGCTACCACCACCACCACCTTCAGCATGTCATAATAAAATGACATGCAGACAGTGTTAGCGTCTGTTTCAGCAGAGGTGAAAAGTTAAAAAGGCATTTAATAATATTATGAAGTAGTTTTTATTTTGATATGCAGTGTTAGTGGTAGTATTAGCAGTTGCATAGTGTGTAGCTGTGGCACATGCGAAACTAATACTGAGTCCATGTGCACGATGCAAAATTCACGTAATGTGCCAATAAGAGTGATCTTAAGAGGAAATCTAGGCAAAGGGCTACATGGTCATGGATCTCTGTTTTACTTATAAGGCATAGATAGACCATTAGAAAAAGAAATAAAAGTGTCTTCTCCTCTTGGCGACCAAGTCATTTTCAATATTGGTCTTTAATAAGAAAACTTGTGCACGCCTAGTTTTATCTCAAATTCGATACATTTTAGCTTTATCATAGCCCACAAAACTGTCATTCCCGGATATTGCATCTTGCCTCTTTCACCCTCTTTTTCATTTCCTTGTGTGGCCTTGTGCGTTTACGTGCGTAATTTTACTCCATCAATTTTCTCCTACTCCTTTAAACTGAGTACATTCAGTTGTTATTCTATTTTGTTAAAGTAATTAGAGATCTTAGCATTAAAACTAAAATCTAATGAAAATATCGTAATATTCCAATATTCATGCACATGCAAAGGACTTAAAACTGAACAGAATCAGTTATTGTTAGGAGTCATAATAAGTAGCGTATTGTGTTATGTAGTTATGTTGATGCAAGTCTAACGGGTACATTATTATGGCGTAATATGAAAGGCATATTATTATTTATAATATACTACGCATGTATGTATTATTATTATTATTGTAATTAATGTTGTCCAAACTAGTTACTATCTATATAATGTTCTTTGGTGCTACTAGTTTATGAATTCAAAGACCTCTAAAAAGCACAAAATTCTATTCTGGGATTAGGGATAAATGTACGTGTAGACAAGGGTACTTATTAATAAAAATCATTTTCAATCCTTTCACTGGGGTTTAAAAGTTTACCATATGGTATTTAAAAGGGGTGTCGCTAAAAGTGTCCTGGGTTTTTTTCGTTTTTGATGGGCATTTTCCATTTAATCTTCAACAAATTTAGATATTTTTGCTACACTATTTAAACTTTATTACAACCATTTCTGAATGAGTACATGTCCATGAGCGTGTTGGATATGAGAGTTAGACATGATATGATAATGATAGTATGGGCAGTTGGAGCAATAAATAACTTATTCAGTTTATGATATTATGTTCTCCCTCATGCTTTCACTTTCCCTTATATGGTGAAAGACCATAGGGAGATGGTATTGTCATAGGGAGTTTGATGGATATCCCTCGGATGACTAATGACTCTATATTCATAAACATGGAAGACTATGGAGGATTCTTGAATATTTATGCGTGTCCTGGAAACATGCAAACCTGAACACATTAAATGTGTAAAATGAAGAGAAGATGGCTCATTAACAAGCAGCGCAATAATGATAATGATTTATTATCGTGTAAAACGAACAGAAACTCATCATAATTTTATACCTAATCATAATCATTACTATTTATGATCATCAATGAAATGCAGTACAAAATAAAGTCAACAACAAGTTGCAATGGGGTTGGCACGATATACCTCATCATCTTTAATGAAATATGCTATTAATCTTTAGAGTTTGTATATCTATTGTATATGCACATTTGCAAGTATTAAAAGTATTGACGACAAGTGACAAAAATATATTATACCTCTCTTGGTTCACTTTGGTAACGTTACTCACTTAAATAAATATTAATTAACTTTCTTCTATTAGCTGCCACGATGTGTTACATTTTACCCTTTGGTTTTCAACGAAATAAAAAAATCAAATTACAAATTTGGTTTTAAAAAGGCAGTGGCTTTTGCCCGTTCTTCTTCGTCTTCTACTCCGATCAAGGTTGAATGCCTTGATTTACAGGTAATGAGCAAGGGCCGACTGCCTTTTGTAAACTATTTAACCTAATATTCTTCTGATTTTTGATGGTCCATACAATTATAAAGGTAAATTTATGAGGTATGATTATGTTCTTGTATAATTGCAGAGTCATAACTCTTCGGCTCAGCTCCCCTTCCACAATCAAAGATATGTTTGCTCTTTACTCTTCAGAAACTCTTTAGCTGGACTATTTTGAGTTATCATATTTTTGTGTAACTTGTGGATAATTTTTTGTTTTTGTTCGGAAGTACTAAAGCCTAACAATTAAACAATGGTTTCAGTTTACATAATTTTACCGGCAGAGTCCCCTTAAAAAATGTGCTTTTACATTAAAAAAAAGTAAGCATATTTAGTTACAAATAAAGTTACATATTTCTAGAGGGATTTCAACAAAACATGGAAACACACAGTCGATTATGTGGTAACGGTAAGACAGAGAAGAGGTTAAGGCATAGGGTACTAGGATCTAATAAACAATTAGAAATCATAAAAATAATAATAACATTCATAGCAGTGGTTGAACACGTTACCCCTCATAATAATTATCATTCAGTTAGTTGCAGGCGTGTAATAATGGTTTCATTGCACAAACTTACAGATTCACGAGTATCCAGTAATTTGTAAACTTATGGAGAACGTCTCCTAAAATAAATAAAAGTTAGAGTAGCTCATCTTCTTGGTTTCTTACTCGTAAAACTGAGGAATTCTTGTCTACAAAAATATATGAAGAAGAAATAATTGATGTCTCTAGAATATTAGGTACTAAAAGATACAAGTGGCTTGTTAAAGCCTACGGGTTGTTCCACACAATAATAATATTGCTGATAAAGGAGTTAAGATCTTTCTATTTCATGAAAGTAAATTCAATTTCTCTGAAATGATTTAGACAAAGGAAAACCACTTATACCCGCATGAGTGTACTTCAATACCCCTCTTTTGTTTTCAACTATTTCATCTATTTGGATCATTCTTATTTGCCCGAGGAAAGCTTTCGGTCTTTCTTTAAATTAGCCAATTTATCTGAGTTGAATGAAGATCTTGACACTTCTTCTCCACTAAGTTCTGTCGTGGATTCTAGTGGAACAAGATCAACACCTGACGCTCGAGACTGTACTTTGGATTTGAATTGGTGTTTATTTGTCCCAGCCTTCAAAGCAGTTTGTTCCTGTTCATTTTTCTGTTTATTTCCATGATGATAGGTTGGCTGCTCACTGGAGTCAGCGGGTTTAATCCGGAACCACTGGCTTTCTCCGTAAGTAACAGATTCAGACTCTGTTGAGCTGGGTGCTGTGGTAGTAGAGGTAGACTTTCCTTCCGCTTCCCTTCCCCTCTGAGGATGGGATAAGTTTCTCCTTCGATGAAACAATCTCCTATGTCTTAGTACAGAAGCACGAGGAAGCTCAAATCCATCATCTTTCTCATCTGCGGTAGTTGTAGGTGTTTCTTCAGTCCTGTGTAATCGCCCTGATTGATGAAATTTACCAGGAGGACTACTACTCTCTTTCCCTTCATCCAAATCAATTGCAGGTTTTACTCTTGATGAAAAATATCTTCTTCTTATCGCAGCGTCTGGTCTTCGTCTACGGAACTGTCTTCTTGACTTGAAATTTGTTGAAGGTACTTCAGGGTCCGGTGACTCTGTTGTGGCTCTGGATGTAGTAGAAGCTGGCTTATCTCTTCCACGAAAACGTACACTTCTTGGTGTATTTGAATCAGTGAACTCGTCCTCTGGGAGTAAAACGGAGTCCGAATCCGATACTTGCTCTACTATTCTACTTTCCTCGTTAACCAAATTGTTATCTTCTTTTTTTGATGTTGAACTTGGTGGTACAGGCTTGTATGTCGTAACATCTGGACTTTTCTCCATTTCATGATCTATTGCGTTGTAGGGTTCCCGAGATTTGCTTTTTGTGACTTCAACCCGAGATTTAGTCACAGAAGTCGACTGCTGCTTACTTTGATTAACTTTTGTAGGAGCTTTTTTGTGGTTCTGATGTGCAGTTGTGGTATGGATAGCTGTTTCTGTTGATGAGGCTTGGTGTTCATTTTCTCTTGGTTTGCTCCATGTCTTGGGTGAATGAGAGTTAATATCGTCATATTGGTAACTATTTGTTGAAGGTCCTGATGGTGGATTTTCGATTTCATTTCCTCTAGAAGAGTAGGAGACAGGAGCAGAAGCTGATGTAGTTTGTTTGTATGAAACAGATCCCCTCACAGGGTGAGGGACAACATGGGCTTGTGGACTGGATTGGGATGATTTGTATGTATCAAAACCCATGTTATCATTATGAACATAAGTTGGATGGTTAAACTGGTTATGAGATGTGGAAGATGATTTTGTATCTAAATCTTGCATGGGAGGTCTAGAATATGAATCGTCAAAGGGTTTGAAAAAATCATCAAAGAATGTATCAGGAGGATGAATTTCAGGGGATTGGTGAGTGTGTCTGTCTCTGGGTGTTGTTGAAGGGGATGATAGTTGCTCATCTCTCAATATAGGTCGCAACTGGTCAGCAAACTCCATTGGAATTTTATCATATTCTTCGCTATTGAAACTGGCAGCTGCATATTCTGGATAATGTTGACGTTGATGACCCTGGGGTCTTTGTTGAGCGGTTGGATGAGCTGAGTGGACTGTCCGAGGTGAAGTTGATGGCATTTGTGGGTATGATGCGGGCGAGGTTGGTGGTAGATAACCTGGTGAGGTTGGCTGAATATAATTTTGAGAGTTTGATTGAATATAGCCTGGAGAAGTTGGCTGAATGTAGCTTGGGGATGTTGGTTGAATATATCCTGGTGAAGAGAGGAATGGGTTAGCCTCACTGGAACCTCTCACCTCGTAGCTATTCATTGTAGGTGAACCTTCATACGGTACTGAAAAAGAATGGGCATTAGAGCTTTGGAAATACGGATTTCTCATGGTGGAGCTTTGGATGGGTGAAACTCTTGGTGGTATATAATGTTCAGCTGCAGGTGACGGGGATGAGAATGTCATGGGATGTCGACTGGGGGGATATGGTGCACCATACGTGTATGGAGCAATATTTGACCCAAAAGCATGTGGAGAGTAAGTTGATTCATGATTCGAAGGGTGGACTGCGGCTTGGTTATGTTGATTATGAAAGCCAGAATCATCCGTGTGGGTTTGGCTAGCTCCGTTTTGAACATTCATTATCACAAAACGTGGACGGTTGTTTTGTACGTAATTCCCATTTGGATTGGTGCCATGGCCGTGACTTGGTCTCTGATACTCAAGATCAGAGGCAGGTGCCCTCATGACATTAATTGGGTACAGCTGTTGCTGAGTTTGCGGATGTTGACTATTGTAATTTGTTTCATGATGTATCACCTGTGGTTTTCCACCAGGCATAGTCATAAAAGACACCGGATGTTGCCCTGCATTTTTTGACGGGTCAGGATTGAAGCCTGGAGGGAAATGAAAGTCGTTGTGAAAATCTAGAACTGGACTTTGACTTTGGCTGAATACTGTAGGCTCGTGCTGTTCGATAGGCTTAGATTTATGACCACCCTTAGGTCTCTTTCTTCTTCCTCCTTGTTGCTTTTGTCCACCATCATTATACTTTAAATCTGATTCAGTTGTTTCTTGGTGTCCTTGTGTATACCTATCATCCTGAACTGGTCTTTCATAAAAGGTAGGATTATGATGAGGAGCTCTATTACTGTGATCCGGTCCTGCTTGTGGTTGAAAATATGTACTTTCGGTACGATTTCTGGGGGAATTATTTACTCCTCGATTGCTATCGTGGGGCCTGCCAACATTTCTCTGTGGTGGTGGTTGTGGCGGCGGTGGTGGTGGTCGTTGGGTTGGTGGGGGCTGGTAAGGTCTTTCAGGTGGACTTTCTGCAGCAATCTGTTCAAAATTTGGTCGCTCTTGAGGAGCCCTTCTTGGTGGAGGTGGAGGTGAAGGGGGATGATACGGAGGTCCAGGTTGCCTTTGTTCATTGTCATTAGCATTTTGTGGCCTATCTAAAGGAATTCTTTGTGTTCTTTGATTCTCAAATGGTTGCAATGATTTTGGAGGAGGTAGACTTTCTTCTTCAGATTGGGAAAACTGACCTGGTCTAACAACTTTTGTACGAACTCTAACTCTACCCCTGCTGCTTAGTTTGGCCTTCAAATTTAGTGGTATCTGGGCACTGGAAACTTCTTCCGATTGCTGAGTAAATGGTGGAGGTGGCGACTTTTGTATACCTCCTTGCTGGGGTTCATTTCCTTGAGAAGAATCTTTTAGTGGAGGACGGGGTCTTGGTCTATTGAATTTGAATTTTGGAATTTTCTGGTCATTTTCTGAATTTTCATTTGCGGGTGGACTTGCTGAGGATGGATTGCTCCCTGCATTCTTTAATTTCGGTTGGAATTTAGGGAATGGCTTTTTAATAATGGGAACTTCTTCGGACTGACTTACTGCCATACCACCACCATTATATTTATTATTCCATGGTGAGTCCATAAATATAGAAGGTGGCAAATGGACCCGGGCACCCACTTCTGAGGGAAGTGATACTGAAACTCCTTGGTTCTGCGAATAATCAGATTTTAACTTAGCGTTACCCACCGCATTAGCTGGTTTCATATGGTCTGTATTTTCTCGGAAAAGAGTGTTTAAATTAAGATTTTGATGCATGCTATTCGATGAAGCTGGATGAATGGAATTTGGAGAAGGGCTTGAATGGACGTTGTTGAATTCCTGTTTACGAGGATAGTCCGTCTTTCCATTAGTTTTTGGTGGTCTAAAATATGAATCTTGGTACGGTTTAACGATAGGTTTCCATCCCTTATAAGTGGAAGATAAGTATCCATGAGTTTGACTTTCAGCAGGAATGGATTGACGAGGGGGGCTTGGTCGTGGAGGACCGTTAGCCGGAACAGTAACGGGGAAATGTTTTGATTGTTCATTTATAATCTCATCTTGTTGAAAATGGTGAGGAGGTGGCCTTTCAAAATGTTGAGGTGGTGGATGTTGATTTCTTGGAGGATTTATTGGAACATGGTTGACAGGTTGTAAAAGCATGGATCCTTGGTTGTTTGGAGATCTGTACGCTTTCACAGGCATATGTCTAGGGGGAGGAGGAGGACGAGATCTTCTTCTATGACCTGGCGGTGGCATCGGTCTTTGCATCCTTGGATGAGGGCGGTGAAAATTATTATGAGCTTGAATGTGCCTATGATGGCGAGGAGGTCTTGGACGGTCTCTGGACATCCTAGGCATCATATGGGGTGGAGGACGTGGTCCTTGTCCATGCTTATGGTCCCACACTGAACAGTCACATAAGTCAAAGATTATGACTTGAGCCATCACAAGAATCTGTGAAGCAAAAAATTTGCAATTTAATTTAAAAAGAATTTACGCTTAGTCTGCTTTTTCAACTATATGCATAGTCTGTGTAGGTAAAGAATTCCTGCCTCTCTTAAAAGCTTACAGACCTTATGCTTAAAAGATCGTTGTATCTCGAATTGATTTTTAGGCTTAAAATACTTAGAAAATGAAAATGTATCACAAACTTACGAACGTTATTAGGGAAAAGTTGTATTAAGAAGCTCTTCAAAATTGAAAGAGACCGTTAGAATGTTACAAATTGGCAAAAAGTAGCGTCTATTCTTTATTTATGTGTACAGAAACATCCCAAATCGCAATAAATCTAGGGTTCACCCTTTCTGCAATTACATTGCTCAAGAAAATATTATTGCCCATGCTGTCAATTTAAAGTCAAGAAAGTTTCATTTTTAAAGTATTTTAACGCATTTAAATGTCAAGCTTTTCACGTTACAAATAATGCATTTCAACTTTCTAACTGGAGAGAGCCAATGACCATTTAACTATGTAATTTACTAAACATTCATGATTCATTTCAAAGGATTCGTATGTGAACTTCCACAACACCCTAAAACTATATATTCTTATACCAATTCCATTTGATACCTAAATTTGCATTGAAGTCCGTACAAATAAAAGCATCGCAAGATCATTTACTGCTTTAATTTTTTATAGTAGTTCACATTGTGCTATATTAAATTACTTGATCTCTTAGAATGTTTAATTTGATTAATGCCCAGTGAAGCCGATATGTCACACATTTTATACTTCTTTTTCAACTATCCTATTTTCGATTTTGTTCTTGAAAACGTAGCAATCAGCAGCCTTAAAATTTTTAAAAGTTTTTCAGAATTCTACAATGTTAAAGACTAAATATAATTAAAATAACTGTCCAGAAAACTGCCCAAGGTTTTAAACTGAATTTTTTTTAGAAATCACATTATTTATTCATTTATTATTGCACTAAAAATTGAGTTTTTTTCTTTCTTTAAGTGTGAATTTATTTTAAGCATTCTACTCAAATTTCTCAATTAATTCCTTGCCTAAATAAAGTACTGTAGGCTGAAAACTTCCTCCCCTTAATTTGATTTAACAATCGTAGTTCCCACATAGTGGGTTGTCTCTTTGTAAGAATTAAATTAAATTATTAAAAATTATACAACGTATTTACATATGGACGATAAATTTATCAAATAGCTCCCACCTGTTTTAATAACCGAAATGGTTTTACCTAACGTTATAGTGTGACATCATAAAAACACTCCTGTTTAACAAACCTAAAATAAACTTTAATTGGCGTTTCTGGCATTGAAATACAAAAACTAGACTTTGTTTAGGCATTCTATAAAACTAGGTACGCTTTTCTTACACAACGATATTCTTCTTCTTTTATTACTTTCCAACTCATTTATTATTGCAGTACTTGCAAATTAAAAAGATGTAACGTCATATTAAATTTAAATTGTCGGATTTAAAAGATATATTAATTGAACTCCTTAATTAAATTGCTCACAATTTGCATAATATAACTCGGCATTTTTCTGCATATTAGAAGGTTCAGCCCCATAGAAAAAATTAAGGATTTCATCTTCATATGAAGCTTTTCAATTTATAGCAATACGTTAGTTTTTGATCATTTGAAGAACAGACCAAAAGTTCAATTCAAACGAAAATCAAAGCTATTAAACTATTTCAGGTGCAGTTTGAAAAATGCCCCAATTAAAAAATTAAGTTCTCAAATTATAGCTGATAAGAAAAGACCAAGTCTTGGGACTACAAACACTATTAGTACCGTAGGTCCATATATTGTACATAGGTATAATCGATTAGATTATATTTCCGTTTATAGGTAAATATTATTTCTAAACTATTGTTAAATGACATCAAATGAAGAACTTGAATGCCACATATATTGGTCATAAGTCTGGAGAAGATATTTCATGCATCTAGCCAATTTGTATTTTTATACATTCATCCTTCCCGAACCCAACTCACTATTATCTTTTCAATTTTCTAAACAAAAATGCTAAGACTGATAAAACCTACACTCTAAAAAACTGTTGTACTACACTATATATGCCCAATCACTAAAAGAATTCAATATCTATCTGCTATAATTCTCATCGAAACTTTTATTAATTGGAGATTTCTTAGTAAATCAGTGGTCCACGTAATTCATTTACCAATTCCAAGCTTAAAAAAATCTAGCCACTTATGAACGGGAAAACTAAACCCTTTCATGCAAAACTAAAAAAAACGGACACAAAAACACTAAATTGAATGCACACTCACCAACAAAAGCTTCATGTCGGTAGACTTCAGCAGGATGGCACAATTAGTTTATTAAGAAAAATTTCTGAAAATCTCATCTGAAAAACGTCCAACAAATTCTTCCGATTATATGAATAATCTCCGTTTTGTTTCAATCGGTATTAGTCCACTATAAGCACTTCCGACAAAAACTGATTTTCACTGAAACTTTAATCACTTTGAGTTAACTTTCATAAGTCCTTGGTGTTCCGTTGTCCCCAAACTTGAAATTGGTTTCTCAATAGAAATTTGCACTACTTAAGTGATAAGATTTGAGTTGCTTGTGGCCGCACCACAAAAACTGATACACTAAACTGAATGCTGGTGGTAGACTGAGGTTTTTCAAATTTTAAATCGCCCAAGAAAATGCTGTGAGTGTATACCTCCTCCTCTTTCAACCACTTGATTCATACTAATTCAACTAAAAAGTGTAATTTTGCACACTAAACATAAGATCTTCTTACTCCAAAAACAAAATCTCTGTAAAGATTAAACGATGATTTCCACCCCACGGATTTTATTATACGTCATATTCATAATATGAAAAATCAAGGTAAGAGGTATTTGTTCCATATCTTAGAGAACTTAAGTAAAGCAAAAGTGGATCAAGCTCATGAAAAAATGAATGAAGGCAAGAAGGTAGAGAGAAGTGAGTCGCGTTCGCGATTACAGGTGAGTCTTCTCTATGCATCTTTGAAGTAAGAGCATGCACCAGTGTTAGAATTACCACCACTGATATATTTTAATCCAAATCCAACCCCTTTACATGCACTTAACTTGCATCCTTACAATTTACAATCTATTACATTACTACAATTCGAATTTTCTTAATCCCCGTCACTCGTACGCATTCCAACTCCATTAACACATTCTAGGAGTAAAAAATAAGGAAAAAAATGTTTTTATCTACTTATGAATGAGCATTAACTTAATCCTCACATCCCACTCGCTAAAAACTTTTTACACAGGCCTCAAACGTCTTTCTTTTGAAAACGACAGGTTGATAATTGTTTTCATTACTCCTTTCCATAATATTACTTCTTCTTAGATCAAATTCATTCATATGCTCCAACATGCGGTCTGTTCTACCACTTTACAAATTTTAGTTTCGCTGTTATAATACAGAAATTGAATGCTACCCATCATTGAGTTCTTAGATTACAGTCTTTGTTACAATTGTGTTGGTGACACTGATGCTTAAACCTCAAGTACGGTGGAACATTTCATCGTGATGAATTCAGAGTACATTGTAATTTGAATATTGTTAGAATGATGAGGGTAAAAAAATGTGTTTCATCCGTAACCCTATTAAAGTACCTGATATCGTGAAGACTTTTTTTAATTTTTAGCAAGTGATATTTTTCTACTGAAAGATGTACACTACCGGAAAAAGTTTGCTACTGTGCTATACATTTAAATACATATCTCAATTAGAATCATATAAAACTTTTATTGGGTTTATAAAATGTGTTTATTGAAAAGAAAAAGGAAGATTTAGAAAACATGTTGATTTTGATGGTTTAAAACCTTATCTTTAGTTTCAAGGAGAGAGAGAGGTCGATTAGAAGTTGAGAGCTAGAAAATGGTTAGGAACTGTAGTAGAGCATATCACAGTAACAATTAGCTTCGATTGACCTATCGAGGAACAGGGATGATTGTTAAAACAATACATAAAATAATAATAACATGCCCAAACCTAGGTTAGGTATTTTGCGTGCTTTGAATTTTTTATCAAGTGAAGAAAATACACGTCTCACTTGAGTGAAATTAGCTCTTGTTTGATAGGTACGTTCTAATATTTATTTGAACTTCATAATGGTTCTTTTATTACTATTATTATTGTTTTTATATTCAAAATTTTTCATAGATCTTCGGACTACTTCCGTACATCAAAATATTTACCATTTTAAAATCTATAAGGTTTTCACATCAATCGCCTCATCGTTATTATTAAAACATTTTAATCTTTCTGTAGATCCTTCGTTATGTTTACATTTCCCTTAAACTATTTAATAATTAAAGTACAATTTTAACTTTACAGAAGTTGAGTTTGCTATGCACCAAGGGAAAAAATAAATATGCATCCATGCTCGAAATGAAGGTATAGCATTATAACAAAGTATCGAATTTCTTAATATAAAACAAAGATCCAAAATAATGATGAGCATTGTAATAACAATCGATAAAGCCAAATCTTTCCAACCCAATACACAGTAGTTTTTGTTATTTTATCAGGATGGATGGGATTATTAGGGCTTCATATAAACTAGCAAAATGTTCATAATCTACGGATTGCGGTCAGATATTTCACTCAAGAGTGAGTTATTACTTACTTCATGTGTATAAACCCAACCTGATTGGCTCTTTATAGGATTTTTGCTTTTCCCTTACTTCTAACCTAAGAAAACTAATGTAAGATTATTATTACGAGTACATAGCAAACTATTTAGCTCTTAAAACTTCTTCATTTACTTCATGTCTCACTTCCTAAACCCACTTCCCTACTCTGAGAGATTTATATTAATCAAGAACCTTCTCCAACTTATGGTATATGGTGTGTTTTATCAAACAAAACACTTTTCCTGAACAGCAAACTATTACAATTAGATTGAGATTCAGAGCCAAGTCGATCAAACACAAGGAACGAATCTTGTGGTTTGTGGCCCACATATTAAATTCTTGTAAATACAATCTCAAATTATTTATTTAATATCATCTTCAAGGAAATAAGAGAAACTGAAGCATCCCAAAAATCTATCATTAGACTCCTCACTTCTTTTCCTCAAAATGATGGAAAATGAGACTTATTTGATATGGTTTTAGCACTGTGGGTATTTCTAAACTAGACAAGCAAAGAAAAACCACAAGTGTACATTTTTTTGTTAGAAGTTATTGAAATACGAGGTTACTATATAGTTAGACTTAAGCTATTCTTATTTAAACACAATACTAATTAGGTTTTTTTAAGTCTCTGATCAGTTAAATCTGTTAAATTTAAATCTTTGGTTTAGTTTTCATTTTATTTACCAGCATCGATTTTTCTTGCGAAACAGCTTTGATTTTGAAGTTGAAGCACGGTATCCAATACAACCCTGATTAAAATGCAGTAATAAAAACCGAAACAAAAACCAAAAGTCGTCAACTAATGAAATACCTTTTCGTGCAGAACATTGCATTGGCACAGACTGTGTGCATACGTAGTTCCCTGTCACTTATAATAAATTATGTTTTAAATTCAACTTTCCTCGGCTAAATTTTGATTTATTTCGAATAGCGATAAAAGGACGTTTTTGGCTAAAGATGAGAGTACTAGAGGACATTATTCGAGCCGGTTTGAAACATATGAGAAATAGGAAAGCAAAACCATAAAACTGTATGAGTCAAAACATATTTCTCGATAAAGTACACGGTCTCCAAAAACGGATCCAATGTCCTCGAAATGGAAACATTCCATGGTACGGTTACACCATTTCATAACCTAATAAAGTATCTCATCCACCTAAAAACAAAAGGAATATACTCAATTTCAGTAAATCAAGGACGGATCTGCATCTAAATGACATATGGACGGATGAGCAAATACAATGAACACTGCAGCAAAATGTCGCTATTCTGTTTACTAAATATTACCATTTACTTTTCCATACAGTAGCTTTTTGACCAAATTCTAGATTTAAAACTCTTAAATCAAAATTTTACTCGTTACGATTTTCTCTGTATCGCGTGTTTGAAAATCATTGTCAAACAATTTGGTACCATTCTTACTTTCCTTTGATGCAGGTTGAATCTCGGTAATCAATTTTGCAGGATGCAATAAAAAGTGAACACGCTGTCAGTAAAAAACCATTAAAACATTGCATTCGTTAAACGTAGTTAAAATTGGCTGGCAATTTTTTGGAAATCTGTTCTTTTTAGTCATTTAAAAATTCGAATTATTTAGTAAATCGTTTTCATTCTCCTAAATTTTCCTAGAGTTAAACTAGGGTTAAAGATCAATATACAATTATACAACTACTTGATTAGTTTAAGAGTAGAAGGAATTACTATTTGCAGAAAAGCACCCAAATCCATCTCAAACTTAAATTGTGATTTGAGTTACTTTCAAATTGTCTTTGTCCCCTACTTCTGCAAATTATTTCAATAACACAGAAATCAGTCACTGATCCTCCAGTAGGTGATAACAAATATCTTTAAGAAATATTTACAACATATTAATTACATTGCCCATACATTCCTGAAATGTATATTACCCTTCTATTGTTTCACATATTTTTTATTCTATCTGTATGCAACAATAAAGTAGAATGCACCCAAGCCAAAAATGGCTGAAAGCTATTATACTAAGACGTTTGTATCGTGTGCAAATGAGGACTATACGTAGGTAGTACGGTTTTGTACATAGGAATTTGATATATTGAGGAATGCAATTATATTTTGAGCACATACGAATTTGTAAGTGAAGGAATGACTCTGATGAAGATGATAGACTCCTTCACAAGTTTCATTATGTCCGAAATGCCTTGAAGTAAGGAAGAAGAAAACAAAAAGAATTTGTTCGTATGATTTGTAATTGGTCAGTGCGTAATGAATTATTATTTTGCTGCGCTTTTCATTCTTCTGTTCTGTGCTTCATTTCCTATTAAGGTCACTAAATCTCATGGTAGAGATGAGACGCCCCAAAAATTCTCATTTTTCTCAGACATACCTAAGAGGATGAGCTGGGATTACTTATAATATTATATTACACTACACGTACTGTCATTAAATTAAATAAATAAACAAATATAGGCAATATAATTAAATGGTGTGTACCAGTAATTATTTTTTAGGTGAAAAAAAAACATTTATATGAACAGAGTGAGAGCCCTTATCTACCTTGCAGTTTTAGTTTATAAATTCTATTTTGGCCTTTCCAGATCTCAAATCATGAAAGATTTTTATGGTACTCGAATATTACTCAATGCAATGACAACTACTACTACTTTAAAATACATAAGATTAAGATTAGACTCAAAATAGAAATTTGAATAGATTTTTCGGGTTTGGGATTAGTGGATTTTTAACGGCAATTGTAAATTCTAAATGTATGTTTTAAACAGAGGCCGGCCACAAAGAAAAAATACGTATTTTTTTATTACACTGACTGCTGACTGACTTAAAATAAAATGAGTTGGAATTGGTCTTGAATATTTTTCTGTATTAATCTTTAGTTAGACATTAGACTATAAAATAATTTATTTTACCACCACAAATAAAACAAAAATTAAACCATGAAACCAAATCAACATTGTTTCTACCGTTGTAAAATTGTTCAGTACTTAATTACAAAGATTGGATGAGAAAAACTGATCTTCAAAAGGGGAGCAATTGGTCTTACTTACGGCTACTTGTAATAGAAAACGTTATAAAGGAATTCAATCAAGTTATCGAAAGTCCGAGACAAATTCATCAAATTAGATTTTTCTTTCTTTAGATGTAATTTCAGAACATAAGTTCCGCAATGTAAATTAGACGGCGTGGGAATTAGAGTTGTTTCAGCTTAGAATGCATCATCATTTTTTGCGAAATCTTTCCCTTAAATCTCAGTACCCTTTCAAAATGAATTTATAAAAAATTTCAAGTTAAAATAAACATTTTTGAACTACAATTTCTAGTTCATAATCCCTAGCTTCTAATGTAAATGTCCTTGTCTCCCAATGTTCAACCGTTCTATATAATTGCTTTGAAATAATAGAGGTCCTTAGGACTCTTAACCCGGAAATACGGTATGCATAACATATACAATTACAACTTCGCTGATCAAATCTTCTAAAACTTTTCCAAAAGGGGTAGAAAAAAACTACTAGACGACATGGATCTAGCAGATTTTCCAATCCCAAACCAAATTTTAAGCTTAACATTATTTTTGCGATGAGATATCTTAAAAGATTAATTTGTTAATCCTATTATACTATTTTTTCTATTGAGTCCATCGCTAGTGGTTTAAAATTTTAGAAAAGAATAAAAACAATACCAAGAAAATAAAGCCGATTTTCGTCATAAAACAAAGGATAACAACCTATCTTTGTGTAGATGGGTCCACTCAACAACATCAAACGCGACAGGTGTGCCTCTTCAACTAAAAAATTTACGTTTGAGTGACATCTCTTCATATTACAAGGATAATGGTTTCAAATGAACGTCTCAATTTTTAAAGAAATCATATAATATTATGAGAACACACGGAACAAGACTTCACACACTTAAGTTTTTATGTTGCCTGCATGAAGAACGATAATCTGCATTATCACTTTTATCATCATGTCAATCCTTAGCTGAACAATAAATACACTACTAGTATTAGTACACACCTTTCACTACAAAACATAATGAAATAATATATTAACATAGAGATTTTATGAAACAGACTCATTGCTGCAGATTACTTTGCAAAAACAACTTCCCTCATTCATGCCGATCAGAATACATATAAAACAATGCAAGGGGGCTATCTTTTTTCTTTTTGGAACTAAGGAACAGGATCCGAGAGAGTTTTTCAAATTTTTATAATCTTGTCGTTCATTAAATCGTTTAATAATAATGACCTGCATTCTGTATACCCTGTTGTAATAAAGTTAAGGATTGTAAGTAGTTCTAAGAGTTGAAAGCTTATGATTTATTATACTTTGTAACTTTCAATAAACACAACAGAACAATAAATAAAAGCTCAGATCTCAATTCATTTTTGTCTGCATTTTTATTTGTTTGCAGTTGCCTCTAGTCTTCGAATAGATTCCTTTCGGGAATATAATCTCATTAAATAACTCCCTTGGACGTTTGAAAGGTTGAAATAATAATTATCTTCCATTATTGGGGAATAATTCTAAACCCTCCCACTCTCTCACCTATTATAGAAAGGTCGATGGAAATGTTAGTAGCAATTTTGTTTGTACAGTTGTCGAATTTAATAATCCTTTTTATTTATACAAATCTATTTTGCACATTTTGAATATGCCATAGTAGATTTTATCTTCATTTAAATAAGTTTCAAAACCAAATCAGAAGAAGAATACATAAAATAAATTAAAAAATTTTGCCATTTCCTGGTTTTATTGAAAAGTAATACCTCATTGAGATAACAAATCCTCATTCAAACCCCTATTTTTAGAGTACTAAAAGCATAGATGCCCATGTGAATTTATATCCGACTTTTAGAACATATATTAAAAAACACAACAGTTAATAATGCCATGGGATTCAGAAAGTCTTTTATGCACACCAAAAATAAAACAATAAAATGTCACTACACTAACAAATTCGTGCATGTGCCTTCTAATAAACTCCTAACTAGCTGTCGTAGCATTCAAGCTCAGATTCTTCACGGTGGTTGAATCTCATATCATAATATTATTTTTTTCCCTTTCACTCATTGCATTTGGGATAGCCACTTTTTAATGAAACATTGAAGATCAACACAAGATTAGAAGATATAAACTCCAGTTAAAGTTCGATGAAAATGAATCCCAGCTACTGAGATACTGGTACACATGAGTTACTCACTTTCTACTGCTAATCATCATTCAATTAATTAATTAATTGACAGATTCACGACTCTTTTCTCACACAATCAACAATCTCCATCTCACAATCAGCAAGTTTATCATATCATCGTCAAGTTGCACTTTCGTTCGAGAAACCATGCGAGACTATCTTTTTTAAAAAAAAAACTTCATAAACTCTACAAGTCTAGTTTAGTTTTGGCAGGAGATTAGGTGCAAGAGCCAACTAACAAGTGATTTTGCTCCATAGATAACAAATTCATAGTAGTAAAAGTTCTAAACATATCATCTACTCTATCTGCAGTAATAAAAATAAACAATGAAATGAGTGAGATCAAATAAAACTGTACACACCACACACTGTAATCGATGGGTTTTCTTTCATTCCTGCTCGTTAGAAAACGCGTGATGCCTTTAAGCTTTTAATGATAAAATAATATAATGAAGATCTGAATAGAAAGTAAATTAGATTGTGAATACTCTCTGGGGTACAAAAATAAACTAAATGAATCATCCTTATGACGGTGGGTGTGGCACATACTGACTGACCACTGCTTTACTACAAAATATGTAAATTAATCTTTAAGGTAATGTTATACCATATCGAGAATTAGAAATCTGTACTACAGCTTCCAAGAGGAGAAACATGACACATGAGTTCTAGGTTAAGGATACATCTTCTGTCCTCACGTTTTTGCTCTACTCAAGTTTTAGATCCGGAAGCTTTTACATTTCTCATCCTAATTTCTGAGAATCCGAGTTTTCCTTTAGAAGCCTAAATCCAAAGATATTGATTCTAAATCACACATTATTTACTGGTAAATATATATTTATCAACATACTTGTAGAGTCTTTAATTTATAAATACACTTTATACTAAACGGTTCAACACGATATGTTGATGTGATGTTTGTTAAATGATGTGGTGTGATAAAGGAAATTACAAGTGAAGCGATTACTGTAGTTACATTTTGACCGAAATGTAATTTTGCTAATCGAAGGAAATCGAATGTATTTCTGAATTAGTGTTACCGGATATCAAATACCTCTACAACATTTAGTAAAACTGAGGTACATAGGAAACAAGATGATGTTTAGAATTTCTATTAGGGGACTGTGAAACACAAAAATATCAAATTCCATCCTCCTTGGAATCATCGTATTTCAAATTTCACTCACCTATATGACTCTAACATCGGCTATTTTTTACAGTTTTATCTGTCATGGAAAAGAGAAACATCTACATCAGAAATTTTGTATTTGTACCATACTATTAAGAGGTTTTAGCCTTTAGTTGACACAAACAACAATTAACCTTCGCCTTCATTAAGTTGGTTTCGTAAGCCAAAAACCTACACTCGGACTTCTATGCACAAGGGAAAAGTCCAAATATATAGTAGGTATTTTATTTTTTACGACTCACAGCATTAAGCAAACTGAAGGTTTTACAATTTTTCTTATCTTAATCTTAGGAGCTGTCGCATCTTAGGAAATCAATAATTAAATGCAATTAAACATTAATGTGGAATTTTATGTTTACTAGAATTGTACTTAATCTTTCGTTTGCTACCTTCAAGGTGAGAAATTAATTTGTGGCATAATCCCGACGATCATGAATCTGAAAGATTAAAATAAATAACAATTTTTGTAGGTCTTGCTTATTTTATCACGCCCTAGGCTCGTTTTAAAGTTCCTATTCAATATTAATTCTTACATTGATATAAGCTTAAAAAAACCAACAGGATTTTTAAAGATGCCCGTAGACACATTCATAAATGAAAAATAAAACCATTATAACACATCTTGTAGACCTACTACATATTACCGCAAATTAACAAAACAACCATCCCCTAATCATGAATTGTTCTTTCCATCTGAAAAGAAACATCTCTTAACACTAGTTGTTAATGCCTACATGATTGGAAGGAAGGATCTCTGAAAAAATAGCAAAAAAAAACTTTTTTTCCTCTAGTATAATATGATACTTATATTTTTTATTGTAAAAAATTAAATTTAACGTGTCGAACTTAAGTACACTATGAACTGACTTACTGCAACTATAAGTCCACGACTAGGTAGTCCTTTCTTGATTATCGTAATTTTTTTCATGTCTACTTTCTCTTTCAAAAATGTAATTTACCTACTTACAATTGTTTTTATCGTCATTGTACCTAATTTATTTTTACAACTCTTAGAATGGTCAGTGACTTTGTATATTTCCCTGTGTGAAATCTACTCTTTATTCTTTCCTTAAAATATAATGGTCCATAATAATATATGAGCTGCGCTCTGCAATGGTCAAAGACAGCAAAAACTGAACGAATCTTCAATCATTCAATGTCAGCCCGTAAAAGTGATTAAAATTATGATTCAATGCATCGCCCATCCAATCCGAGGCAGATTTGATAGTCACCGTCGTCACAACTATATCAGCCAAATTTATTAATCCAAATCAAAGTTGGATTTTCTTCTGTTCACAAATAATTGTGTTTGTCAAAACATTAAATAGATGGTCAGCATTACTCCCTACTGAGCTCAGTTATTAAAAATTCCAAGACCGATGAAAATGAATGACAATGAATTGGGTACGTACTTACAAAATTTATAATGTGATATGAGAATGAGTATACATTTAAAGTAGAGCAATGGCAATAAGCCATGCTCGTAGCCTTTTCAACATTTTGATTACAAGAAACGGCTAACACATATAGCATGATAATTTGTTATTCGAGAAGAGATGATCTCAACGAATAATTTTTTCCACGCATCAAAATTGAAAGTAATCTCCTGGCATTGTGCTACATACTCAAGTAATCACCAGTACAGATGGATATTAAGAGGAACATGCAAATTAGATAGTGGAGCAGATGAAATGAAAGGATTTTTTTTCAAGAAATGCAATATAGTGACACAAAGAAATGCCAGAAGGTACAACAAGAAAACTGTAAAACGACACATACAAGGAGATAGATAGGAAGATAGCCTACAGCGAATAATTTGAGGTGAGACATCATTTGTCAAACTAAAAAGACTGTCCCGGTCTCATATCCTAAATTCCGCAATGTCATTTGAGCACCATTGCTGCATTCATTCCCATAGCCATTTCACCAACAACCATAAAACTAATAAGTACTAAGCGTTATCTTTAGCTGTTAAAACATTTCATTCAACAGAGCTATAATAGAAACAGTAGTAGTAACAATAAGTGGTCAGAAATGCAATTGTCACTTCCACCTCCTATCCTATTTATAAAGCTGTGGGTAGTAAGCGTATATCTTAGCAGGTGGAAACTCACGAATCTTCAATTTTGGTGATAAAATTGACGCCATGCGGTTTACCTTAACCCTTATAAACATTTTTATAAACCTTTCTTTGACCTAACATTTAAAGTAATTGCTTTCTGGGCAAAAGTTTGGCTGAATCAAATTCAAATGACAGACTTCAGATTTCTCATCAACACAAAATAAAATGTGGATAAAATACGAAAAACATCAGTGTATAAAATAATGTATATTATTATGATCTATAACAAAGCAAACACCCCTAGAGCTTCTTCTAATCGAATATTTTAATGGCCAAAGCCACAGAAATGCCAGTATCTACATCTAGACATGGTGGGTTATATTTTGAAAAATCCTTTAAAAGGACCAACCTAACTTATCCAACACTATTGTACTAGAGTCTGTGATGTTTTCCATTTACATCCCAGACTAAAGTTAACCACCTGTACTTGAAAGACATCATAATATTAATAACAATAATACTCAAGTGTAATCAAGGATGATGATGACTTCAAAGAGCTTGAAAGGAGACAATAGATTAGAGATTAGGGATTGAAGGTATGAGTGAAGTAGTTCATCACAAAGCATCAAGTCTATATCCAAGCAATTTTACAATAGGTTCATAAAAAGAATAAAAATAAGGCATTTTCTTAATATAAAGAAACTTTTATCAGATTTTTTCCTTTCATGGCTTTGTACTTTTAACAATGAATGGATAAATAAGGAGAAGCTTTTTTTATCTGGAAACCAAAAGCAATTGAAGTAACTTCTGCACTCTCCACTTCAATTCAAGTGACTTTGAAAATCATCATCATTATCATATAATAATAATAATAATCTGTTCCTTCCGGAGCAGTGCTGAGCAAACGTAAAAGAATTATGCCTTGAGAATATATTAAGTTTTAAGAACTTCATCCCTATTCTTTTCTCCAAGTCTTGTCTCTTGTCTCATCCCTGCTGGCATACAGTCCAAGGAAATAAAAATTGTTCTCTAAAAATTGTAGAGGATTTTATAAAGGAATTAATCCATATACTCTTTTCTCCTTTTCTTCAACAAACAATATTTCTTTCCTTCTGATTCAATTATTTATTACACTTCTTGACTTTTTGTAAGAATCTGCAAAATATGTGGAGTGTGAAGGCTCAAGACTATATGAAACAGGGATGCAATAATCATTATGAGCTTTTCAAACCAAATAGTCAGCAATTCAGTTTTACTTACACTTACTTGGAACTACTATATTTACCTCTGACACGCCTTTTAATTTTGTACTAGGGTGCATAATAGTATTAACTAACTAAGAAGATAGATAATATGCTTATAATATTTTGTGTTTAAGCACTACTTAAGCCCTGCAAACCACATATATCATCATCATTTAAGGCATTTCATATCTTAAGATGTCTTTACTGCATTAAAGTGAACTATTTTGCTGTTTTGCAATTACCTTCTTTTCATATTTAGTAAGTATAACATAACAGTTCATAACCCTCATTTATTTTCATAGGCTAATATGTAAAACCATAACGAACTTTAGTCTGATGATGGGCTACTCTTGCTAAAAGTAACAAACTTCAGTCAAAGCCAAGGTTTTATGTAGGAATCTTCTATTCAATGATATTTCGTTTATTTCCTTGAACCAAGAATAAATGCATTGTACAAAGAATACATAACAATAAAGTGTTTTAGAAAATCTCAGTCTTTAATAGATCGTTTCAGCTGAAGAATTTGTACAGAAAATTTCTTGACTTAAGTGTAGCTCAACATATCAATAACTTTTGACCTCAGAACATTTGTCTAATTGTCTAGAAATTTTTGGCTTATTTACTAAAAATATTAAAGAGTAGATCTTTTATGGCTCATTTTTTTGACTTGTCATGAGGGTGAAATTAATGAAAGTTTTGTAATTAAAAATCAATGTTTGATGACTTCTCCTAACCTTAAATTTCAAAATGACCATAAGACTTCTCACTTCGAGGATTACTTCAGCCTCGGATACATTAGTGTAGTATTATCACGTTTATGTCACGCTAGGATGCAATATTGTTTACCTAAGGCTGCGTTAACTTTTATCTTTATTACTGCTGTAACAAAGTATTGCATTAAAAAAAGTTAATCCTTAAAGCCTTATTTTCTTTTGGCGTTCATATTCCAATCCACATTAAGAGTTTTTCATGGTAGGATGAACTCCGGTTGTAGGTTAAATGTAACATGTATTACCAACCACTGGGGACTGGCTCCTGTTATCAGTAACCTTAATCGGTAACCTATTATAAATTTTAATTTATAAGCTACACGAACTATTAGTACTAGTGTTTAAATAGTAGCGATGATTTCAGGTTATTTAATTTGATTTTTCGCATCTCTTGTTTCAATTACCTTAATCTTCCTATTTAAGATGTTGCTTATACTTATTTGCTTGATCTTGCTGATGATACACATTTAAAGAAGATTTCTGTCAGATTTAATAGGATACAAAATTATTAATAAATAAAGTATATTATAGCGTTCAATAGAAAGTCTATAATAAATGTTTGTAGTAAGCCCATAATATACATAAATGTGGAAATCTTATTTTCGGAATTTATTAAATAAGCTAAGCTAAATCATAAATGTTTTTGCAGCATATTCGATATGAAAATACGTACGCTATAACCTCCGATTCAATGTATTTTATAGTTGGTTATTCTAGTTTAGTTTTAGCTTTTCATTATAACATTGTCAAAAGATTACAACATTGATTTACAGTGCTGATTTTCAGATCCTGATATTTTAACACTTCCTTAATTACAATTCTATAATGCTATTTATAAAATGTCAAAGTAAAACATTCTATGGTTCATCATTTTGAAAATTTCAACAATTAAATTGTGATAGCCCCATGATTTTGGTAGCCTATTCTACAACCGCTTTCCTCACAAGCGATTCTTCAAAGGAATATCTGAAGATTCAACTTCATTTCCTTTATACATGATAAGTTGACAAAACATTTTACTCAAAATGTCAGTCTCAAGGAGACTTGAGTATTTAATACGCAACAGATTACAAATAGTGATGCATATTTCTTTCCTTTTGTCATGTCATTTAGGAGCTTAGATAAATGGAAAACTAAAAGTGTTGAGAACTTTTCTAAATGGTAAGCTGTAATCTTTTTCTGAAATCTTTCTGCATTTGTGAAAAATGTAGTTTAGTTTCAGTACACTTTTTTAAGGTGTACTGAAACACTATACACATTAAATATTAATAGCTAACACTGGATTATATTTTAAATTGAAATTTTAAAATCTAAGTCAATATTTGGTCAATGTGTACAACTTTTACATCTAATGAGTACGAAAGTTGGCCATATTTTAAGACGGTTTAGCAATCTGCAATTCCTTGAGGGTAAAATACTTCTTATTAAAGTTTTCTATTGATGTGGGTTATGCAAAACTGGTAAAAGTGTCAAGAGCCGATGTCACTAACACAAATTCTTAGCTCTTGATGAGATAATGGCAAGCAAGTAATCATAATAATTACAAGTCAAAGCTTCGTATCATGTAATCAGATCACCTTAATTCAAAATATGCATAATAGTCGGAATCTTATGCTCTTGCATTCATTTTAAGCATACCTAAGTGTTTCACGGCCAAACGAAAACCTATTTCACTGAGTGAGTAACTAGTTGCTCCTATGACAAGTTAGTGTCTATAAGCTAAATTAAATAACTTATTTTTTAGTTGGTTATGCATTCAAAAATACAAAAATCGTAAATTTTCAAAATACGATTTCTGTTTACATATAACACTTTACAACTATTATTGATAACCTAATTAAGTTTGTCATCGACAATAATGAATAATTGTCAGTTAAACTCTGACAACTTTAACTAAAGTTGTGCAGATTAGGAGATTTGCATAGACATCTATGCCTTCTTGATTACATTTTTATTGGTTTTATTTTTGATATAGTTATAACAATTGCACGTATGGAAAGTACTGAATACATTACGATACGAGCTTACAATATTTCACTGCATTCCCACCCCTAGCAATAATTAACATTTCAATGTAATTAGTATGAAAATAAACGGTCCAATCGAAGTCCCAACATGGCGAATTATTATTATAAGATTCACCATCTAATAAAACTTGTTTATATTAATTCATGAGAAGTGATATGGTACTTCTTTTCTTACTTCGAAAACATTTCTTGGAATGCAATGCTTGTGAGTGACATACTCGAGTTTTATTTTATCAACGTTTGACCAAAAAGTTTGAGGTCATTTATTTTTTAATTAAAAAAACATCTTTTTCAACTTCAATAAACATAAAGAAATCGTGAAAGAAAACAAAATATGATTTAGAGGAATGGATTAGTTCTGGCAAAAACATCATACAGAGAACATGTGTACTAACAGTCCAACAATTTATTTATAGTGATTTAAACAAATGTCATTTTTACAGTGCAGAATTTGGAGGAAACTTTACAAAACTCAATTACAAAAATTATATGTATTTGCTATTTAAATCCCTTAAATAATATGCTATTCTTAACATTACCTTTCTTTTCCCATGGATATAAATACTTTACATACAAATTATCATTAAAAAAGCGGTATGCAGTCAGGATGCCGTACATCTAGCAGATTCTGGTATCTCTGACAAAGCAATATTTAGAAAACTAGATTGAAGGGCTTCCTATAAAGTACTTACATTAAACCCACCGGTTTGAACACATTTGTTTGGAGTTCATTTACAATTAATTCAAGGCATTTTTGGGGGGTTTTTGAATCCCATACAACACGGTCATTCACAGTTGTAAAATAAGTCAAGGTCGACACAACATACATGTAAAGCACCTAGTTAAACATACATACATTCGTCAAAATAGTAATAAAATGATAATGATGACTCAATTCTGATCCTCATGAAAGTTGGTTTCTCACAATGACTAATCTCAGGTGCTTCTTTCCTTTGCATCTTCATTACTTGCAGTTGCATTGCAACGATCCTCTTCTGTATTTTTGAACAAGTTGATGATTCCGCGGAATGAGTCGACTTAACTACTAACTTAATTAAGTATTCACACTACCATCGTCATATTTTATAGTCTGTAGTGGGCACTTGAATTTCAATCAGCATATCACAGAAAGAAGTGTCAATTTTGTACAGGAAGCCCTTCTAAACCTAATCTAACTTCAAGGATGAATGCAAAGCACAATGAGATGAGCATTGTCAACTTCCCTTGAATGTCAAGGAAAGTTTAACATTATTAATAAGGTTCCTTTAATAAGTAAGCGAAAACAGTCGGAATGCATCCCTTACCTCATGTATAATTTTAGAACTTCTTACAGGTCCAATTTGGGCAAACAGAAGTAGTAGAAATTCTTCCGTGGTAGAAGGGTCTAAATTTCCTATGTATAAAGTTCTCGGTTGTGTGTCTTCTGGCGTTTGAGATTGCTGGAAAGAAATTTTTTAATTCTATGTATCATTATAATTCAGATGTGTAAGCAAAATCATTCTTCAACTACTAGGCCACTTAATATAATGTTAATAAATATCGTGTACATATTATACACATTCATGTGTCAAAGAGCGTGTTTGACTATTAGTAAACAAATATACCAAGAGTCAAAACAAATTCCTCTGTGAAACCGGTTTCTTAACAATTCCATATTTTCTTTGAGAGACAAGAAGGAAGGAACAGCAAGAAAAGTTACCTTACCGTATCACTGGTGTCCATCATTTTCATTGTTGTCGGTGACTAGACGGACACTAAAGCTAAGGCACTTAACGTATTAACGAATGTTACCCGGAATTCGGAGCTAATAATAATGACTTATTTTATAGACTATTTTTAAAAATTTCTCCCCGATCCGATGCATATACTTCACGGGGTTGAGTAAATCGGCCAGTCTTATTCCCATATCCTTATACCCGCCATCCTTCAACCTTTACACTTGTTGTTCTTAGTTTCGAAACCAGTGAGTGGGTGTGGTCTGATCATGTGGAACACTTCAATTTTAACAATTAAATTCCTAGTCCATTTTGAATTTAGTTGTATTCATTCTACAAGATTTATGCAAGGTAGAAGATATTATGAAGAGTGAAATCAAAGAAGGATCTTCTGTGCAATATTGATCTTATTTCTTATCTCAACAAAAATAACATTCAGATGGAGATAATAACTTTGTCCTAAATTGAATTGGTTTTTCTTTTAATTTACAAGCAAAATTAATACTCGGACTATTGACTTCTGAGCAGTAAATTTCATGAAAATGGTATCATGTTGACTTGCCAAAATACCGATTAATGCGAACTCAATCGTAGCAACGAAAATAAGCCTTAAAAGCTAGAGTAAAACAGTTTAGTCTTAACATTATTTAAGCAGCAAATTTATTAAAATACAGCATCAAAACGAAGAACAATGTTTTTCTTTGATTACTGCATACTGCAACAACAATATAAACGTAAGGATAAAATCAAATTAACAGTAAAAATAATTTAATTAAAATCTCGGATCTCTCCAGTCTTTTCTCGTTAAGACAGAAAGGTCTACGAAACTAAAAATCAGTAATGTGTTGGAAGAAATTTGTCCACCTTTGGTCACTTATTTGATTTTTTTGGACATCAGTACACAAAAACTTAATATTAAAATAGTTGAGCACAAAAAAGTTAAGATATTTATAAATTATTTAACATAACGACGTTACTTTTTTCTCACATTCATAAATCACTCCGTATGGCACACTATAAATTTGATCTTGGTGCATTTTTCTATTATAACAGACAAATAAAAACGTCATGTTTATAATATTGAAGCCGGTGATATCGAGACTATATTCAATTAATTAATATTCGAAATTGCTTACTGAAGAATAAACGGAATTGATTCTTTGAGCAACTTTGTATTTCATAAGGACTTTGTACTTCATATGGGAATGAGAATTAACTTCCGTAACGGTTGTGACTGTGACAAATAACACGTACAACACAACATTAACCTAGCATGTTCATACAACTGTCAAGCATCTTATAACAATGCGACGTTGCATGATAAATTGATATGGAGCGGGGATAAATCTGGAAAATTCATAATTCAGGAGGTCATCATTGATCGTCGTTATTATTCCTGATGGTGCTCCCAGTATGACAGATCTCCTGTGCGTGTCTTAGGCAACTAAAAGTTTACAAAGTGGAAAACATTCCTTACTACTAGCCTTTTTAGCGTTAAAGAAGGTTCAAATGTTTAATTAATTAAAATCTTTGTTAATTTACCTGTACATGTTCGATGCACATATGCGTTTACTTTCGACTTCCGAGCGTCTCCATTTTAAAATATGACGAGTCTCGCGGAACAATTTTTTCAATTTCAAACTCTGCCCAAGGTGCAAATAAAAGCAATTTCATTCATAAATTTCAGTTTTTGAGCATTGGAACACCTAAATATGCAAACGATATGGCACTTACAGGTCTCGTTGAATCTTCATCGTCAGAGTAGGCTGTTTCCTGTGACGACGATTGGTCTTGGGAATTACTTCCTTCCGTTACTTCTCCTACGCGTTCATGTGGCAGTATCCACGTTCCATCAGCTGTTGGTTTTTCAGCCACAGTGGCCTGCTTCGTAACTTCGTCATCTACAGTTTCAGGAATTGATTTAGGCTCAATTTTAATTTCCGACATTTCCTCATTGGTTCGCTTTCTGCCTCTTCTGTTCGTTTGGTTTTTTTCCCTTTTGTCCTTGAACTCAAGGTTTTCATCCCTGTAATTTTAGAAATTATTTTGTTCAGTATGTGGCATACGGCAATACATTTAAAAATAAGCCTAGAAAAGCTTTGTGGTTAGATGGATGATGGAAGTTCCTTACCGTTGCGGCGCCGAACATATTCGCAATTTTAAAACGCTCCTCCCTCGTACAACATCACTAAAAATATTATTTATTATTATTACAATTGATTGTTTGGAACTAATCCTTCAGTAAATTTATTGACTACTCTTTTTGTCTTTTTTTAATACCTTGGGTCAAGTAGAGTAAAAATAATGGCTGTAGGACGCCGATTGATACCACCATCCGATTTGCATGAACTCATGCAACTAAAATTAAGGCTTTGAGTCAGGCTGGTACTTCCAGGCTGCAAAACATACCAACGCAATCCATTAATTAACAGTAGTTATCATCACAATAAAATACAGAATACATTAGGGCTTAATTATCTGGCTTTCAATTTTGAATTACTCTCTAATAACCTTGCTCTTATACTCGATTTTAATTATGGGTTTGTTTGAAAATAAAAAAAGTCCAAGGAACAAGTAGCTTTGTTTTAAAAACAATAGGAAGGAAGGATTTGATCGTCACACAAACCTGGGGTCTCCTCATCGGGATTATCAAATAATATCGTTGGGTCGTACTACTCAAGACATACTGAACTTGTGTATCTTGATCTTCGGCTCTTAGTACGTGTGGAAGCACTGCTACATCAACACCTGAAATAATTAAACCGCTCAATTAAGAGTTTTTAGGTATCAGTATCAGCAAACCTTAGTTAATGATCAGTGGATATGGCTATTTATCCGTATCTAGCCACTAGAGTATAAAATATTATTGAATACCCATTCTTTTCTGAGTCTCAAAACAGTTTAAACATTTCTGTACAGGTTTGTTTTTGTGTTCGGCGTCCAAGAACGCCAAGCTTATCCGAACTTTATACATCTCTGGGTCATGCATATTCTTAAAAAATATATTGAAACCGTGTGTTCCAGTTTGACAGAAAACTTTCTTGTGCTCTTGATTAAAAACAAGTTTTCGATAAGCTGCTTCAACTGGTACGACCTAGACAACAGAAAATACAAATAAAATGCTAGATTATAAAGCTTGCCGGTGCAGATTTGGAAGAACACATCAAACAGTTTATATTACTTTGAAGTCGAAGTCTCCAGCAAAGTCTTCAAAGCAGATTGTCTCGTTATCGTCGAAACTGTTCCGCCCTGGATGCAAGCCTAGAGTTCCTTGCACTTGGAACTTATAATCCTGATCCAAGAGGCTCCCTGACAAATTTCCAATTTCAGGTAAATCCTCAAGACTGTTGAAAAAGTAAAATTTTTGCAATTAATCAGTAATTGTGACAGAAGGTAATAATAGTAATTCAAAGAAATTAATATATCCGGACCCGAGGAGTTTTTGTACTCACCAGCGAAGTAAATTTTCATTACTGCCGACGGCTAGATCCATACCGCCGATCCCCACGGATGGATCCATGAACATTTGCTGAGAGTTTATTTCGGGATCATCGATCAATCCTTCGTTAGACACTGTGATAACCCCATGACCTCCAAGTACATCGCTTATGTCGTACCCACCATCTTCAGATACAAACGCGTTCCTTCGCATCATCCCGTTCTCTTGATTGCGTTCTCCCCACGACAAATCCTGACTATTCCCACCAGAAAAAAATTCCTGGCTACCACCAGAAAATAAATCCTGGCTATTTATGTCAAAATCTGTTCCTGGCCAATTTACATCCGTCGCCAAACTGTCAATATTATTTTTCACTCGTTCAACGTCCGAATTTAATTCTATTTCATCATCGTGAAACGACATCCTGGATACTTTATTATGCTAAGAGACCGCTCGCAAGCGAAGACTTAAAGCAATCACAGCTATTATATTAGACGATAGAGTATCTGCAGAAAAAAGCAAGCAAGTGCCAGACACAGAAATTAGCGATTTAGTTAATTTATGAGAAACACATACATGTAATCTAATAATCTAACCTAATAATCTAATCTAAGACTTGTCTTCCAGTTTTAAACCATTAACAATTTAATGACGATTAACGAACAATTCACCACCCACAATGTATATTCTATCCCCACACATTGCATAAGCCTTTATTTGTAGTAATGCATACTGTTGAAGGTGCAGATGCTAATTAATAACATAATATCAGTCACCAGTAGCGAGCTTAATATTTATTACTCACATCTTTACTGATGACTGGGTGGACGTTCTGTGTGTGGGTGGGTAGGAAGGCAGCCATTATTATCATAACTTCTCTAAAATCTAATAGACATTTTCAGATTTTCATATAGATTGCGTAGACTATATAGCAACAAATCTAGAATTCTGGAAACAGACCCCCCCCCCCCAATAAGAATCATTTGGAAGTACCGACTACTTTATACTTTTCTTTTCGTGACTTAGGTATTTAAAATGCTTTATTCATTTTAGTAGAACAGCAATCAAGAAATTGATCTTCGTTTGTTCATAAGAAACTGCTGAGAAAAATTTTTTTTATCGATTTTTCAGTTTTTTATAACTCCTTCAGGTTTCTTCAAAACTTTCATATTGCATGACGATTCTTCAATATAATAAATCTTATTCAAAGATAGATAAGCACCGACAAAACAGAAAAGATATGGAATTGGAAATTCGGAACGATGCACAAATTACAAACAAAGAAAGCCGTTAATTTTAAAAATATTAACGTACTTTCAAGAAAAACAAACTTAATTAAAGGCATATACATACCTTATACATATTTAACATATAACAAATAATACTGGCATTTAAAGTTAAAATGTGAACGTAATGCCTCAATTAAAAATATACTGATTGCTTAAGTTCTCTATAAATCCAAACCCTTAGAGAATTACCCTCAAAAGCTAAAAACTTTAAACTTTTCATTTACTTTATATTGTTTATTCACTTATGGACGCCTTTAAAATTTGGAAGTTGGAAGTAGCCATTTTTAATTTTTAATACTAAGTCTTTACTTAACGGTTCGTTAAATTTCCAATAAAGCGATTTATACTGACTGAAGATTTCTTGTTTACGCAAAAAACCTTTTCCTACACGCAACAGATGGATGAAGGAAGCAAAGGTGTTGGTGACAGTAGAATGAAACCGATGAAAGGTATGAAATGAAGGTTAAGGCCTGTGCTTTAGATGGTCGGCTTTACCTTGCGAAATTTTGTTACAAAAATACGACAATTGTAGTCGATTTAATACGACTAGACTTTATACGACTAATGTCAAATGTTGAATGGAGATTTAGTGACACTGACATCAGATTAAAACATCCATATCCGACCATCCAACGTCACAGCATAACACAACACCTGACCGAGTACCAAGGCAGTTCTTGAAAATTAATTTAAAGTGTGAAGAAGAAAGAAACGCTTCAAATTAAGCTATGAAGGGTTTGAAATTTGAAGAGCACTAAATTATTATGCATTGGAAAGAGCCGGCATTTCTGAAGCTCAAAGTTTGGAGTTTAATTTCACATACCTTTGACCTTCCTTTGTCCTTGTGTCAGTGCCGAGCTCAGCCTGGGGTTCAATAAACAATACACAATGCAGTATTGAATGTAACATGCAACCGGGGACAACAGACAAGGACTCTCAACCCGTGTCGCAGGTCACTGACTACTACTGGTAATATAATGGTCCAGGTCCAACTATGAAGTATGTGGCATGCAGTATGAGATAGGCTCGATCAATTCTCAATTCCGTAATTTCTCATCTATCAGGTGTCTGGTATTTGTAGCGGTGGTAAGTAGACAATGTACAGCCGAATCCAAAATCTGTAATCCCCAATCAATTCAGTTATTCAATCCAAATTTATAATCCAAAATAAAATACTAAAATCCAAAATAAAATACTAAAATCCAAAATAAAATACTAAAATCCAAATACAAAACACTAATTAAAGAAAGACAACAGAGATGCTCCTGACAATTCGAAATATTTCCCTAACACCCTACAAAATACAACGTTGAACGTACAGCACCTTTACGGTACAGGTACAACTCGTACAACCTACAACCTAAGGACTTAGTGTACTGTCAACTGTTGACTGTGTACTGCAGATGAGCTGGGAAAGCATAAAAATACAATACTTTGTCAATGTCAAATGTTAAATGAACGGACTAAAATTGGCAGTACACAGTACAGACTAGCGAACGCCGAGGCGAAGGGCCTTACCCCTCAACCTTACCCTATTTATAGAATGGTGAACTTCCAATACTTGGCTGAAGTACAAAGTAAAAAGATTTGAAAACAATGGCTTTGCACTCCCTGGGACGCTTATAATAACGTACTAACAGAGTGGAAATCAAAGCGTCTTTCGCTGATGATGTAGTCTTCACTCCAGTCTCTGCTCCAATGCCACTTTCCTTGCACACAACATGAACGACACAGAAGACAACCCTTCTACTTCACTCTCCGGCACCAACTAATCTTAACGAAAGAAGCTTGTTATAGTAGACAAATACACTGTAATTACACTATATATAACTGCTTACTTCTTCCAGCCAGCGAGAGTCAAGTGAGACGTAGGACGTAGTGGAAGAATAAAGCCAATGCATAGGAAGACCGGCACTTGAAAGACACAGATAACAAAACTACTAATAAAAAACACGTAAAACGAAGTGGTACTAAATGATAGTAGTAGTTAGGGTTAGTTAGTGCATAGGGGCTCAAGATACTTGAAAAAGGCTCAACCGTCAACATTACATACATTTGCTCTCCTTTTGTCGGCTTTTATCAGTTTCTATTTATTACTATTATGCTCCTACTGCACTGCCTGCCTGTTGAATGTTGTTGATCCAAGGGGACCGACCACAAGAGCTGGAGTCACTCTGGCTGGAATTTTAATATACGGAGGACTTGATTCGTCCACTACTACTACTCTACATGTGAGTTGAGTGACTGCATAATGCTTTTCAATAGTAAGATTAAAGGAACTGCTTTATGAATAGCAGTAGTGAAGAACTTGGCTCTGTCCTTTGTCTTCTAACTTCTAACTCTAACCCAAGCTACGCAACACTCCCTCCAACTTTAGAGAAGGCAGATTGGAGGGTTGGACCATGTCTAACTCCCTTTATTGGTCACCACCACCGACCTTTTTTGAGTGTTTTTAGCGGCAAGATAAGAGAGGCACAACATCTTAAAAACCTCCAGTCTTATTTTTTAGCTAGCTGTATCTGAATTTACATGAGGTGACCTATGCATAGCCACGTGCGTGGATATTCCGCTTCCTCGGAGACCAAGTCCAAGTGTATACGCACGCTAGCCATTGACAATAGCTTATACGCTTTATTCGCTTCTCTATTGCTTGTAAAGATTTGACTCAAATCTAATATGCAATTGACACTGAATAGCCATTTAAATTCATAATTATACATTTTATTATTAAAAACTAACTGACATCGTATTATATTTTTAATGTTGAATCTTTTATGATGCGATATTGTCATAAAGCCGGATAAGAGAAATGCGTATGCTTTAGTGTTCATGGATTCATGAATATTTATGAATTGTGATATGAATGAGGCTGAATGATATTTTTCCTACGGAACTCCCCATGGGGGTACTAATTCCATTACATACTTATGCACATTCCTATGATTATTGTTAAATATTTCAGTTTTATGATATCTTTTAATTTTACTTATAATTATGTACAAACTTGTACAAGTAATCTGTGCCTAAAAAAGTTACTTTCAAATGCACAATTTTTATCCAAGGAGTTTGTTTCTTCCTTCAAAGAAATTTATTTCCCAGGAATTGAGGCAAGAGCCTACGAACTGGAGAGTTTCGGGCTTATTCAAAAAATCGCTTTTTGAATAAGCCCGAAAGGAGCCCTTTGAGTTACCTTTATGAATCATAAGTTGCAGGGGGCTCCTTAATTTACACATAATATTATGGAAAATGATAAAAGATAAAGCTTTGCTTATGTTACCTCGAGTTCGATGATACATATCAGCATGTAATATCATAAAGGATTTGTATGCAGCTTTTTTGATGAAGATAATGTCTCAGGTAAGCCATACAACCAAATCGATAAGGAGAAGATTCGTCCGGTTCTCCTTAATACTGTAATAAATAAGTAAAGTATTTGCACTAAAGATTACATCTACATATGTCAAGGAATCTTTATTATAGACTTTAATAATCCATTTATTCTAGTACAACAAAATATATGTATACGTGTGGAAGGATAATTAACAAAAAAAATAACTAGTTAACAAAAAACCATTCTTCTTTTAGCTGCATCATGTTCAGTGCGATAAGTAACAGGCATTTGTTTTAGTTTCTATGATGAAAACTATGAATTTAAATACCTTCTATGAAATCATTCCCACTTCATTCACAGTCACCTTGAAGTTTTACATTTATAGCCTGGTTACTTACAAGAAACAATACATTATTCGAAGGACTATAAGTTTATCTGAAAATGACTAAATTCTTAGTATACATAGGTATTTCTAAGATTAGGAAAATGACTTCACAAATTCAGGATCAAACATTATCATTCCGGAAGCTGAATTTTCAGGGCTACTTGGAGGAGTTTCGATTTCTTCTTCTAAAGGTCTTAGTCCTTCTAATTCAAGATATTCCTAGAACAAAAGCACATGTTTATTAGCATACACCTGTTTAAGTCGCATAGTTTACAATTACAGTTGCCTGCTTAATTACACTCACAGTTCCAGAGGCTACGTAAAGAATTCTTCCTATGTCATCGACTAGATCACCAAAGCCCGGCCTAGCTGTTGGGGCATCTATCCAACAGTCTCGCATGACAAGATACCTGCAGATATTATAATAACGTGAGTAAAATAAAATAGTTAACTAAATGAAATTCAGTAAGGATTTATTAAGTAATATCTTACAGCTCTGTTGGACAGTTTGGAGGTTGTGACATCCTTTTCCCTGCTTTTAGAAAGTCTAGTAACTTGTTGACATCTGGCATAGATGGATATGGGGTTCCACCCAATGTTACGATTTCCCACAGTAAAACACCATACGACCACCTAATAAGATAATTATTTCGTCGTTATTTTATCAATTGACATCGTTGCTCTTTATTTCAGTACAATTCCTTACACATCTGACTGAGTGGTGTATATTCGATGAAATAGAGTTTCCGGAGCCATCCACTTTACTGGAACTCTACCGTCACTCTTTTTTCGGTAATAGTCACCTATAAACGTACTCCTCGTCATTCCAAAGTCAGCTATTTTTGCAACTTTATTAGCAGCTACTAGCACATTTCTAGCAGCTAAATCTCTGTGAACGTACTACAAGAAGTACAAATTACCCTAAATTAGCTTAATTTGTCCTAAGAACATCGAAATTATATAATTTAACGTAAAATTACGACGTACCTTTCGCTGAACTAAGTAATCCATGCCTCGAGCAACTTGGTAAGCGAAAGACATAAGGTCTCTGAATGATAAAGGATCGTCAGCAGCGGTATTGGATGCTAGCTCCACAGAAATGAGAGTATCCGGTGGATACTTTCTTGGTTGTTCATACATAAATTGATGTCTATTGTTTCTCAGAAAATCTCTCAAGTTGCCGTGTTCTGCGTACTCCATGATGACAAGCAGTTCTCCGGCACACGTGCAACAGCCAAGAAGGTTGATGATGTTAACATGTTTACCCAGTTCTTTCATAGTTTCCATTTCTGATATCAAGTCGATCAATTCTGTATCGGTGTGAGTCTCTGAGAAATTAAATTTTCAAGGTCAGTTGAAAAGTTTTCTCAATTAAATGCTATTTGACTCTGAAAAATTACTTTTAAGGCTTTTGACTGCGACTGTTGTGAGAACGTTTCTTTCTGTAATACCGTCTGCGGTACCTTCACGAACTTCTCCAAATGCTCCCTCTCCCAAATGCTTTCCCAGAATTAACTTTCCTCGAGGAAACTCCCAGTTCAGATCTGTTGGAATTTCGTACTCTTGTCCAGTTTTTGAAGTTGCCTCAACATTTTTTATGTTGACCTCCGGAATTAACTGAAAAACAAGACGTCGGTGAAATGGTGAAATGATGACATGGAAAATTAAAGAGACAGTACCCTTGCAACAGTGCCTTCATTGTTATCCTCTACAGGTCTTCGTTCTATTACAACCTGCTTAGTCCAAGTACAAGGACGCATATTATCTTTCTTTTTCATGTTTATTTTCCATCTAGAACAAAACCAGTATGTAAGAATTCAATCAACCACTATATTTTGGATTTTTTTAATGATTTAAGTCTAATATTACCTGGCATAACAATATTTTCCAGCGAAAAACAGGAGTCCACTAGCAATTATGCAGAAAAACCCCAAAAGAATTTCCATGGCGGAAATGTGTGCCTTCCGAGAAACCGCTCCAAGCTCAACCTCTAATTATCGAAATGAAAAAAATCAAAATTATAGTTTCGTCCGTTTCCATTGACAAAATCTAGTTAGGTATGATACCTGATACGTACCTGTAACGACATCAATATATGCCGAAGTTTCTGCTCGACCAATGGAGTTAGCAACATAGCATGTATACCATCCAGCATCAGACAATGTCACGTTCTCAAGCACCAATAAATGAGGATCGGTAAGAATAGTTGAATTGTTTGTTCGAGACTGTAAATTTATTCAAGTAAAGGAACTTTTAGTAATTAGTATGTTTCTACTGCGTCCGTCCAAAAAGCCACAATAGAGTACGAATGCATTAAACTTGTACAAGTTAGCTAATGTTTTAGTAGTGTCTAAGTGTCCACTCATATCTTATTAGACCAATTATGACACGTCAGCCATGCCGTCTAGCATGAAGAAATCTTCATGCACATAATTCATTACACTGATTTTAAGTACTTTGTTTCTGCATTCGGTTAGATAGAGGCAACATTACTATATGAGATCCAGATCGTTTAATCTAAATCGAAGTAGCGATTAGGTTTTGAGGCATTCAAGATATTGTGATTATGATTATGATATTTTGCAGATGTTTTTGAAAGGTAGTTACTTTTATTAGTTATCATTATCACTTAAAAAAAACTTTCCGTTTTGTATTAATTAGCAGTTCGCGAAGAAATGTTAAATTGCAGCAACACTCAAGCTGAAAACCAACTTGTCAACTAATACCTTAAACATAGTAACATTTTTTGGATTTATAGATGAATGTTTCTTCCAAACTATGTGATACTCAGCATCACTCAAAATACCGACCCGTAAAACAGCATTGTCTCCTACCACGACCGTCAGATTCTTAGGTACTTCGGTGAAAATAGGTATGGAATGGCTTACCGCTACAATCGATAATAAAAGTAAATTTTAACAAAATTCAGCAAAGTGCACGATGAGCGATAGTCAAAAAGCGGTTCACACTTTAATATGTTGTCACACTAAATAGCCAACATGCTCGTAAAATTAAAATTAAGATAGCTGTGCTTGAGGCTTCATGATTACAGATTATGACTACAAATGCCATACCTTGACATGTATATTCATTTCATAAAAATTGACACTGACAGATATCTGCAGTCAATTTTCTTTTAAAACCTAAAGCGCTGTATATCGAACGAAGTAAAAGCCTGAACACAATTAATCTAAGGGACTAAGGGTTTTCACACTACTCACACCATGCTGTTCGTACAAAGCTACCCTAGCCTCAGCTGAAGACATCAATGTCAACTATTCAATCAGCCATGCCATACCATATCATGCAATTCTTTTTAATATACAATTTTTTGTATCTTACAGGGACAGAGAATGCATTTGAAGAATCCAACTTCCACTTATATATGTCCCCACCCCATTAGGTAGGATGACTATCGCAAAACATTCATATAAACATAATGTAAGCTCCATAAATAAACGTACAGGATGCCAATGTAAACACTGAATCGAACGTTGAATTCTATTTCAAATTGGGTCTAACTGGGGTTACTTCGACGAATTTTTCCCTTAATGAATTTCTGACTAGTTATTTGGGAGAAACGATTTTTTTATAAGACGGTCATTTGAACGAAAAGATAAAAATGCCAAAATAGTAATAAATAAGAGTATTTATAAGTCACAAATGACACCTTTAGCACAATTCGTAGAATTTGCATATAAGCGATGAAACATCGTCGAAATTTCTTTATAATCAGGTTCGAAAGAATTTCGAATTTTTCGGCTAGTGCAAAATTGCATTGTTGCTAACTAGCAGATTTACTTACTAGTAAGTTAAATTAATTAAGAAACCTGGTACCAGGTACTAGAATTATAACTAGATAAGATTGAGCCCAGTCTTGTGATTTTCCCTTTTTATTCCAAACGACAGAATTCACGAAAAAGAAAAAGGCGTTCATCGAAATGACCCAAACTTTTTTTTGAAGTGACCCCGGCTCTCAAAACCAAAATTATGATGGACTGGGTTGCCTTAATAAACCTCCGAATAGACCCTGACTGCTGCCTACCCCATTGGGCATTTATGAGGAAGGTCTTCGTCTTACTGAAGTTGGATGTTAGACGGAAAAACCCATTCGTTTTTAGCGAAAGCAAGTTTAGTTTATGATTGAGATGAAAGTAGCATACCGCAGAGCAAGGTATACGTTAAGTCATTAGTTGCCATTATAGATTTTACCCACCTCAATGGTAAAGTTTTTGCCATCCGATACGCGTCGAAATTCAGTTTGCAGTAAATGCATATCTGCTTCGAAAAGACATTCAATTTTCAGATCTTCGCCAGCTACTACAGTTGTATTTTGAAACATTTTAATGAAGGGGTTTGAAGATGACCTCTCTGTAAATGGATGGAATTCATGGATTTACTGATAACAGATTCGATTTAAAGAAACTGACGACTAAATTAACCACCACCAGACTACTTAAGAAAAAAGTTCCCATCACCAGACTACTGCAAATGAATTGTACGAATAAAAACCTTAACCCTCTCTTTGACATTTCTATGCTTAGTAGGATGCGATTTTTACTTTTAATTTAGCTAGGAAGAATTACGAACGAGTATCATACTATTTTCGTACAACAGGTGAGCATCTACTCTACAATACAATACAAGCCCACCCAGGTACATACGAACTTGATGTAGTTATGAAGCAACTATTATCAAGACGCTAAGGAAGGATAGGTATGATTAGGGTCGAAAATCAACGTTAATCACACAATGTCTTTAACTCTCTACGGAGATACATTAAATGCATACAGTTCACCGTCCTTTGCTGGCGTAATATCTGTCTAATATCCTCCCAATTTAAATAGGAAATGAGATGGATATCTACTTTGTTTCATACGCTTTTTTTCTATACATGACAATTATTAGGAATATGCGACAAGAGAAAAAACAGCAATCGTTTTAGGAAGATCTTCACTGTATAAGACTGCATTGAATACCATTTTATAGTAATGCAATGTGTCAATAAAAGGTTAAGTTTTAAACAACGAAAGAAACAATGAAGCTATTGGATTCAGAAGTAAAAATCTCATCTCATCTAGACTACGAGGATACTTATGATGAAACAGGCCAACTTACAGGAAGGTGAATGCCACAGCATTTTCATATTTCCGGAGAATGCAGGACATTCATGATTAAGTGTTAAGTCTTTTTACATTAAGCAGATGTAAAAGCTAAGACGTACAACTTACAACCATCCGGTTAGCAGCTTAGCACACAATTCACAAGGAATTAAAAAAGACAGCAAAATATCAAAACTCGAAAAAGTTAAATACAACAGCTTTCAAACAAATCACGAATAAACAACGACTTTCTAAAATTAAATAATTTAATCGTGGAATTTCAATGGAATCACATAAAAGACTAAGCATTGCCTAATTACGATTTAATCAGTTTAACTTATTCAAAGTTTATTTACTAAAAGCCCTAGTGGGGAAAGCAACTTTAATAAGTATGCCGAAAGCGAAAGCGTTTTCGGAAATCGAACATCTCCAAAATGCGAAAAATTCTATTAGCGTAAAATACAATCTCAATTTGTTTCACCACCATGCATCGTGCAACAAGCATATATGTACCAAAATAATTCTATCAAAAATCAACATTTGATAAGCGTTTAATATAAATGAGCTTACGCGTTACAACAAGACGGACATCATACTCAATAGCCGAATATGAATTGTTAGATAGGCAGGTGTACAAAGCTTCATCACTTGGAAGCACTTCTTTCAGCACCACAGAATTCTTGTTCAACTTTTGGTGATATCCACCAGGCTGAAAAATGTCTTTATCTTTGAACCATTGGACCTGGGGGGCCGGAAATCCTATTAAATTAAAATACGTTCTTCATTGCAATTTGTAAGAACTTAAAAAACCTAAAAAAACAGGAAGTAGACTTCTGAATCTAGTCAATTTGCTTGAAAATTAGTACAATTAAATTGTTATCACATGTTTGGGATTCAGAATTTAACAACAATTAGAGTTAGCATTTAGGAAGTGCAAATAAAGGTTAACATTGTTACCCCTGGGATTGCAATGCAAAGTTACGCTTGATCCAGCTGCCACTACTAAAAAATGGTTCATCTTCTTTAACTCCAGGCACAAAAAAGGGCTTCCATCTACATACTGCGGACTGTTAAGAACACTCTTTGGGCCTTCGCATGACTTTGAGGCATCCTGTATCTCGTCTTCATCATCTGGATAGTCGTCATCTGGATTGTTGATTTGTTTCTGAGACCGACGCCGGAAGACTCCAACTTGAACACCTCTTCTGATATCAACACGCTTATCAGTGGCATGACACTCATACTTTCCACTATCTTCAGGTTTCATCTTGTTCAATGTTAACCTGCTCAGCAAAGTGGGTAAACGTTAGAGTTGGATCAGTTGGATGTCTTCAGTCGTCAAGACGTCCTTCCCCGATAAGCAATAACAATATAATCCAAACCCACCCAAATAGCTCAACTTACCCCATTCGAGCGAAGATAGCTTTCGGGTAGGAATCAACGTCCATTTTTTCTCCATCTTTCAACCAGGATACAGTAAGGGTGTCTTCGAATTCGTGTGGAGACAGGCACATAATCTGAAGGGTAGCCCCTTTTGTTACATTCACTGAGCTTTCCTCATCTAACAAATCTATGAAATCATGGAAAAAGTTGGAATAAGGTAATGAGTCATGCCAGATTACATTATTCATCAAGGTATTCCATTTACCTACATATGAGGTGACAGAGAAAGAAAAATTGAACTATGAACAACAAAAAGAAGAGCAAAACGGGGTAGGGTGTCGGATTATGGGCCTTTCAGGGGTATAACTAAACCTAAACGGATGAAGAGAAACGAATGAAAAATTAAGGAAAACTTACGTTTTTAATAAAGTCAAAATTTCAAAACGTAAAAATTCATTTTTAAAGGCTCCGCTAGAATTTTTAGATTAGGTTAGGTATCAAAACGAAAGATTTTGAAGCGGATTCATTCATTTTTCATTCGTTTCTCTTGATCTGTTTAGGGATTCCCTCGACGGAACCACAATCCGATACCTCACCCGAAAAACGTTACATTTCACATTTTGTAAGCTACAGTCAGTGACAGTGAACTGTAGGACAGCTAACAGAAAAAATATCCCAGCTTTCAGGTTTAATGCAGTTTTATTAATTCTGTTCACCATTATCTTGTATCTACTTTTTTATATTATTTCATTTTGATATATTTGTGATTTGTGTTACAAAATTTCATTGTATATTCCATATTCAATATTCGGATGATGATGAGGGATGTCAGATATATTGAATTTTTAGGATTTATTGTCTAGAGTGAAAGTGATGGAAATTCTGAAATAACGAAGATTCGTATTTGGTATTGTGTATTGTAAAACCCCAATTTATGCATTTATTGACCCCAGCTTCTCGACAGTTTCAAAGTCAGCATGACGTATGGACCTCTCCGCTACCAAATACATGCTACTACATCATACATGGACTTTTACGGTTGAAATAAGCAAGCAACTCACAACTTAATTTGTACTGATTGTTCAAAAAATCAAAACTGGACAATTGTGAATTGGCACAATATCCAAATCTCACTTCATGGATGTCATGAATTATGAATTAACACTCTGCCTGGTTTGTTTTACTGTCTGCTGTTGCTGTGCAGTGTTAAAAAGGGAAGAAAGAGTAGAGCTAGACTAATGAAACGATTTAGACTTACCAAATACGACCGTCCTGTTATCCTTTTTGGTATAAGATTGCTCCGCAGCCACCACCACCACCGCACTTATCAAAAGAAGGAAACTCCCGATTACCCGAAGTGTGGTCATCTTGTTAAAATGACTCATTCCGCAATTCATCCCCACACTCGTGGCACTTCTAAAATCCAAAAATCCTTTTATGAACTCAAACTATCAATCAATTATCCCTTCATTCTTTAAACCAACTTGACAAAACACGGAAGTTCGCACATTCAACATTAACTACACTTAACAGTCAACACTAGAAAGTCAGATACAACAAAGAGTACGATAAATAAACAATGAACCTTCATGAAAAAATATAGTACATAGTAGCACTTGACGAACCTCACACTTCCATCATACTCAAGGATGATCTGAGTCTTAATAGAGCCGAACAAGCAGGTATTTATAAGAGCAAACAGCCAACTTCACCAAAACCTCTTATTCCTATCTACAAATTACAACCTGCTGCAAGTTGAAGTTCCACACTGGTCCCACTCAACATCAGCAAAATTAATTCCTCTCCCTAGTGTCTACTATGATGATGATGAAGTAGTAAGAGATTAGTCTTCTATTCCTTTTATTCACTTTACAGCTTTTTTTTACAAATTAAGTCCAGCGAGTTGTCCACTCAAGTCCCAAACCAAGTGTGGAATATCGAGCAGAAAAGTCCCACCACCACTGCACTCCTACTACCACGACCACCACTACCAATAATAGTATGTCTCTGCGTGTGACTGGATTATGTACCCCAATTACTATTACACTGGTACTTGAACAAAGAGACTGACTGATGAGCCCTTGGTTATTATATTATGACATGAGGACCTTTCCTTTTTTTAAGGGCTTTTAGGTTAAGGAAAGGGCATATAATAATATGACTCAGACATGAACTATAACACTTCTATTGAACAACTGTCTCCTCTACTCACTTGTCATTCATACCTCTTCTGCCTGTCTAAAAGTCAAAAAATGCTGTCTCTTGGCTTTCCAAGTACTATGAGAAAGAAAATCAAGTGAATCTAGTATAGAAACAATAATTAGCAAAAAAAAAAAATCAGAAAAATTGTTAACAAATCAAGTAGTTTAGTTGCTGGTCTTATCTTAGATGATAATAAACATTAAACCGAACATAAAAATTGACTACTCTAGGTCGAAACTGCCAAGTAAAAGTTATGCTTAAATATACAAGTGAAATTGATTTAGCACTCTTCTTAATTACTCCTCTCTCCTTACTTTATACAATGATGAGGGTATTATAGTAGTGCATGAAGTGCACTTAAATAGCGAGACTTTACTCAAAAGAATCAAGATCAGAGGCTTTTTTTTATTAACTGAAGAGTTAAGTATTTTTCAATACAAGATTAATGTGAATTTCTGAATAATAATCTCTATATATTCTGCTTTTTTTGCTTGTCGCCTTGCATAAAAAGCTTTGAGTGAATGAGTAAAGCTCTAAATGCAACTAGCACTTGACTACTACTGACTGGGACTGAACTAGTGTCAGTGAGGGCTTAAGATGATATCATGATGATCATCGTCCTCATGTTTTACTACTACTTCTACTACTGCTTCTTCTTTGAGATGATGAAGAAAGATTGAGGATGAGATGAGACGACTTGCTCAAGAGTTAGGTTACCCCCGTCCGTCCCTCTAAATATCGTCCTCACTGAACATCATACGCTTTTTCATACTTATATGATCAGAGATCTTACAAAAATACATCTGTCTTAACTTTCGTAGTAACAGTAGTAAGTATAGTTCTTGCAGCCCAAACTGAAAATGTGGAGGTAGTCACTTTTACATTGCAGAAGCCCCGCCCCCTTCATAGAGTGAGCGGTTATTCAAATTCACATAGGGGCACTATGAGACTCATAAGTGACTACCTCCACATTTTCAGTTTGGGCTGCAAGGACTATAGTAGTAGTAGTGGTGGTTCGGTCGTGTGCATATGTAAGTTTTAGTTTTAGGAGATTGAGAAGCATTCAATCGAGTATTCATAATAATACAAATACAATATTCATATCCGAATAGGAATAGAAAAAGGGTTCACAAAATAACTATTCCTAACTGTATGGAGCTTTTAGTTTTATCTTCTTGGGATTTCTTATGATGCTGTGGCTGGCAGTAGGGTTGAATCTAATAGATCCTCCCTGGCATCTTTCCATTCCATTCCATTAAAGCTTTTGCAAGTTTTTCACTTATATGATAATATTAAGTTTTTATGTTTGTGTAGTAGATATTTATTATCTTATGTCGCTTTGCGCTTTATTTTAATGTTCTTGACTAGCTTCTTCATCTTTGGTGTTCAAGATTAGGATTATGATGAAGATGATGTTCACTTGTCTCTTACTTGATCATATCAGAGTAATAATAATAATAATACAAAGAACTGAGAGAGGCATTCGGGGGCAGATGATGATGAATTGTCGTGGACGCCAAATTTTGGTATAGGATTAATCAGTAGTGACGATGGGTCTGCTGGAGGAGTAAACTGTTAAAAAGCGTTTTTAAGAGACTTTTGTGACAGGATTGATTTCTAGGTTTGAAGTTTCGATTTAGCTTTGGGAATTTAATGTGGTTTTGCAGAAGATTTTTAATTTTAGAAGCTCTGGCACCTTGTAAACTTGAACTTAGGTTGTGCATTAGTTTGCATAGACAACGAGGTAAATCCTATGAGTGGCGGATATGCCTTTACTTTATTTTATTTCAATAGAAACCCTCGATGTTTTTTTACTGTATTATGAAATTAAAATGTAAGAACCAAACTGAGAAGAAATAGCAATAAAATTTCTCATAAAAACGAAGCCGCTAGAGATGTAATTTAAGCTCTGTGATAAAACTTAAAATTTTAAATAATTCTAAGTGCTCAATTATCATGAGCATGTGAACTTTTGGATTTCGTTTAAATTCAAACGTTTTCTTCAGGAATATTTGCAATAGTAGAAGTAGAGATTGGTAAAATTGGTAGATTATCTGAAACTTTCAAAATGCAATTAAGACTGTAGCATAAAAGTTACAAGCAAATAGCTTTTTAATGTGTGAAAGAGCTTTGCATTTCGAATCTCTCTGAATATTCCTAGCTGGATATGCCTGTCAATAAAATGCTTAAAAAGCTTTGGATTTTTGCCCACGATACAAGGTTTTTTGTAAACTAACGAATACTTATGCAATATTATGTTATCTCGTTTACTCTGTTAATTTTACTATCACAGCCATATTGATATTTTTTCCAACAAGATAATATCCAATCATCATAAAAACAAATAATTACATGCATAGCAAAAGCAATATAAAATGCCTTATTTTACAAATAATACATGTTTTGATGTTTCAAGGGTACTAAAATGCTACCCTGTTTTTTATCCTTTTTAAAATCTTTTCCGTTCTATCATATCCGTTGTACAAATTTCAAACTTGTAATATTTACGAAGCGGACCTGCAATTTTATCTCAATATTGTAGGCTCAGGCTTTTTCAACACTATTTCAAGGCTCAGGCCCTAAAAATCCGACCTAATGTCGAATACTTCTTTAGCAATGTTGTGTCTTGTGTTGCGCCTTTTAGAAAGAAAAAGCTTTAGCATTTGAGTATACAATGAAAATGTTTCTCCGGTAGGAAACATGATATTTTATGTTCAGAATCTGATATAGTAAAAAAATCCCTTTTCATTAGAACATTAGACTGACGAATAGACGAAACAAAGCCAATCATTCATATATTTACAGGCATGAGGGTACATTATATAATACCCTCGTCCGTACCCTAATGTACAGCTTTTAAACTGAAAATAAAACATTTAAAATTTGAAAAGGTCTGTGTTGTGTTAGCACAGAAAGTAAGATGCTTAATACTCTCTGTACTTGTATTTTATTATACAATCTTAACTCTAAAACTACATGATCAACGAGTCAAGTACATTCATATTATGAGCTAGGATGAACCAAAAATATATTTCTATTGACTATTCATACATCACCAAATTCTAATACGGCAGATGTACTTTACTTGTAAACACAGGAGTAAGTATATTATGTAGTTCGTAGAAAGAAGTTAGTAGTAAATTGAAACTGGAAGGTTCGTTATTTTTACGCTTTTTCTTTCAATCTCTTTAATGCTAGACTCATTTTATGCTCTGGTTTTTAGAAGGACGACTGGCTGTTCGAAACCTCATGGTGCTTAGGATTTCTTAGTAATACTGTTCCGTAACATCGGTTTGGTGTGTATTTCATTATATTGCTTTTTTGCTTAACTTTGTTTTTCCATTGGTACACTGCTCCTAAAAACAATTATAAGAAATGACTTTGAGCTGATCGAAGCAGAGGGTAAGTTTCAGATGGGGGTTTACGCTGTAAATGTATAACACCACCAAGCGAGGCAAAAAACCCTTCTAATTTGGTTCTATAATATTTTTGAGGACCTCAGATCAGGAAGGTGAAGAAAAAGTCGCTTCTAAGCTTTCGTACATGGTAGCTATGAAATAATTTTAAGCTTAGGTCAAAGACAAATCATCTTCTATTCTCAGTTTCCGAACAGATGCATATTTAAGTTAGGTGTAGAGACGAGCACGATAGGTGAAATAAAATTCATTTGAAGTTTAGATTTAACTGATGCAGTTATGTATGAACAAATCCTTGTATAATTATAATAATATCATGAGCTCAGCTCATTCTAAAATTCATTAAGTATTAAACAGCATAAAAATAATGGTTCGGACAAGCTATGTTTTTTCGATGCTATTGTTGAACCTTTATTTGTGAAAATAGGACAAACTTCAATGTTTTCTTTAATAAATTAATAAAAAGTGGGATACGTTTGTTATTCACAGAAAAATCTGGAATGATTTGAACTCATTTCCTGTCTTTGTCCACTTGACAATAAAAGGTGAACAGATAAAGTAAAAATTCAGACAGAGTTCATACTTAAAGATAACGAAAGATATAATTCTTCTGCGTATTTATAAATATGCTATTGTGGTTAACTTATCAATGATTGTTAAGCGTTGCTGATAAGACTATGAATGTTAATAACATTTGTGATTTTAAACCTGCTGTCTGAGGTTAGGAAGGATCATTAAATTTTAACAAAAACAATTCCTTTCCCCTGTTACAATAATCAAATCCAAAATGAGCTTAACAGGTAATGTATTAGTTGTCCATTGATTTTAAAATAAATAAACAAAAAATGAGAAATGCTTCCTGTAAGTGTCTCAAGAGTCTAAACTTTTAACAGATTTTCAGCTTAGTACGTAGAAGAGCAACCGTTTCAAGCAGAAATTTGTTAGTATAAATAGAAAATGAACATAGTAGAATCGCTTGTACTGCTGGTCTTGCCTAGTTGCTCTTTGGTACCTATTTATGAGAGACTAGGGCCAGGAAAGAGCAGGGACTATTCTGATCACAGATCTAGATGAACAAAACATTAATATTTTACATCCCCCAAGTGAAACACGGATATGCCTTAAACATCTCATATTCTATTACATTTCAAAGCATCTCGAGTTTCGGGCATGGAGATTCCTCAACCGGAAATGCTAAACTCATCCACTAAAAACTAAAAAGAACCATGAGTGATGTTCTTCCGGCCATAGTCTTATTACATGATTATCATTCCTGCATGTCCCAGTCCCAAATATCCCATGCATTTCTGAAATCCTAAGATACACAGATGCATCAATCCTTTATGGCAATGCCAAATCAGGGACACAAGTCCCTCTTGTCTCTTGCACTTACACAAGAGTCTGCGACACATGGGACAAATGTGACTCTGGATTTAATTTATAATGAGTGTTAGGATTTAGGATCATAATCATTTGAATTTGTGTACATCTTATTTTCTTACTTTCTTTTTCAGAATTTATTTTCCAAAGCAAACAAAATTATACAGTAGCCTTAAACCATGACTGTGCACTCAATAAAAAGTCTCTAGAGTTATGCTTTACCAGTAAAGACTACACCGGAACTGATTATTTTGAAAAGTGTTAAATGCTTGTCTTGTCTCAAGAGCATTTTTGTTTGCTGCAAGGTGAAAACCCTTCAAGATTTCATAATACAACCCTTACATGATGAGAATTTCCAGAACACGGAATACTACGCATCGGTAATAAATCCAAAGTAGTAGCATATATTTGTATAAATGCAGACCTTCCCTTCCACCCTGGATAGTGTTGGTGAGTCATCCAGGGTGGACTCATCCTTTAACCAACTTATTATTAAGTCCATTTCCTATAATGATGGGAACAATCTTTTTCATTTAAATTTTATTATTGGCTCCACTTCCTCCCTTTTCATATTCACCAAAATATTAACAAAGAAACACTTTGTTCTAATTTTTTGTTTCTCTATAGGGAATATAGCTCGTTATTATCAGTCATATATAAAAGGACAATGAGTTAATCCTTAAGGACAGTGGTGGCTTAAGCATTGTTGTGTTAGGAAAAGAAAAAAAAATACAATGGCATTTTTACAATGCAAACCCAAGTAGGTATATTCATGCATGAGACCACTTGACCCATTCAGACCCATTCGTAAAATTCATTCAAAGGTTAAGAAGTCATTATTGTTATTTTTATACTTCGAATGAGTGATATTTAATTCATTAGAAGTTTGTCAATATTCAGTTGCTAAAGCGAACTTTTGTTCAAAAACTTCTAAGATAAGAGCCAATTAGTAGAAGAAAAGTTTTCGAGCTGATAATTTCTTTTGATAATAAATCATTATCAGGAAACTAATTTGATTGCTCTCAAACCTTTTGTATTGTTCTTCAAAATAAATCCTTCATTGGTTTCAGATTAGCTTGATAATATCTATTGTTCACTCTTTATTATTTTAAATAAAAGATTGTCAATCAGCACAAATGATTTTTACATCATTGTAGTTAGGTGAAATATTCAATATGCATTCAACGAAAAATCAATATTTAAATGCAATCAGCCGTAATAAAAAGATATTTGAAAACTCATTTGCTTATCCAAAACTAACAGAATGTTTTATTCAACGAAAAAACTTGTAATATTAAAATGAATCACTAAATTATTCTGGAGCGAATAATGTTTCTCCGTACTTTAATGGTTCAACTTATTATATATTAAAGATTAGTATACAAGAAAACAATCTTGCCCAAGCTTATTGATTAAAAGTAACAAAAAATACGATTGCATATTTCATATTAAGCCTGAAGACATGTATTTTGATAAAATCATGGTCATGGTACTACACAAAATTGGACGGGAACCCTCAGAAATTTTTGGTCTGTTTAAAAATGATTCTGTGTCAAGTGTGTCAGTAAAAAATGACTGTATCCTCTCAAAAAACTTCACACGATATCAGACCTCTCCTCCCATTCCCTTATGGATTTCTCCTCCCTTCAAAAAATACAATTTCAGTAATTACAATCATACAAGGTCAACTTTTGCCCGTAACAGATTGTCAGTTAGACAGACAATATATTAGACAATTAACGTGATCAGAAGCCAGAATATGTCTACCAGAAAAACTGATTATTTTGCAATGAGATAAGATAAGAGACCTTTTGTTCTTTCTTGTGAACAAATATTATGCGAATAAAAGAAAAACCGCTCGGGAGAATTTTTGATGCCTGAGATAACTACACATTTAAAAATAATTTTCGGAGTTTATAAAACTGTATGTGGGTGTGGTCATTTTAAAAAAAAATTTATTTTATTTTAGCTAAGCTTAAACCTGGCAAAAGGCAAAGCAATACACACTGGCTTTTTGTGTGTGTACAAAGGTTGGTTGATGAAGGGATGAAATGGAATGTTTATTTCTCCATCGCCACAGGCTATCCCTGCTGTCACTTGCATTTCAGGCTATGAAAAAATCTTTAATTTTTGTTTTACGCTGAATGGTTATGGTTATGGGTTTGTTTTGTATATTTCTATTGAATGCATAGCATTAAAAAGATCTTCGACTTGGCCGACTGGTTTAGTTAAGATTGTATTTGAGATAATAATATATCAAAATATCAATACATGGCATGTCAGAGGGGAAATTTTTCTGTAAGCTTCGCCATTTTTGCCTTGGTTTATAATATAAGAAATTACATATTGGACGAATTGGTTTTTGCGCGTTTTTCTTGTATTTACCTCAGCAGAAGTCCATTAATTTTGATAACGCTTAAGCTTATTTTTTTAGCTGTGATTCTATGTGTACATGCAAAATTCTGAAATCACTTTACAGTTTAAAGGTTAACCTGGATTGTTGACAGTTAAGTGTTAAACAAATGTCTTCTTCTATTCCTTCCACCCATTCGATAATTTAGAAGTTCAGATAGGAGCGCAGAGTCTTTAATGGTAATTCGCATGTAAGTACTGTTGGGTTGGTTGAGTCCGTTGGGGTCCCTGTTCTCTAATTCCCTGCCCCTTGACACCCCCTTTTCTTTATTGGGATAAGTAGTTTAAAAAGTTCTAAGACCTTTTTTTGTCTTTGCATTTTCCCCTATGACCTACTCCAAGGTCACAAATCGAGGTCAAAGAATGACCTTTCCTCTT